>JAOTOM010002509.1:0-105665 GCA_034440615.1 Ashinkailepas kermadecensis
TATGTCTGGCATCTTCACCAACAATCATCTTGAGTCACTTCATGGCAAGCTAAAGTCATGTGCAAGGCCCAGGACACCCTGCCAAAGTTTGTGTCTGGAGTATCTTGTTGTCGCTAAAACTATCCGTGCCGACAGGAATGCTGAAATGCACTCGGCAATGTAGGCGATCAACGACATCTTGTCACGGCGAGCTAGGCGACTGCAGGCGTCATGTCACGCCGTTTGCTCTTTCGCTGATCAGGAGGAGTTGGAGCTTGCTGGTTGGACTTCCTTGGGTGTTGCCACAGGTGGACAGCTGGACTGCATGTGACGGTTCTGGGCACGTGGATGTAAGTCAACGGATGCGGGTGCATGTTTATCGTGACAGTGCTGCATGCCTTGTCCGGCACATATTCGCAGTTCGACGGCAACTAAGCATGTCATTGTTTTCTGACCTCGTGGCAACAAGTGGCTCCTGTCTTATGCAGCTGATCATTTGCAGGCTCAGGTTGTGGCGTGTACTGCCCAAACTTCATGTGTGTCGGCATGTCCCCTTCCACGGGCTGCCACTCAAGAACTGATCGACAACGGTTCCGGAAGCTCCATATTATAACTTCACAAATAGCATCTGTAGGATCTGAAGCTGTCCGGTCGGGAACATGAAGACCTAACAAAAAAAGCTGACACTAGTCCTGGAATGTTTGCAGAGAGGCGGGTCCTTCGTCATTGCTGAGGTGGATGGCACAATGGCTGATGACCCTGATGCTGATACCCAATACGCAGGCGACAGGACATCTGGAGATGACAAGATATCCAGTGCTGTAGATGGCCCTTACCTTGACCTCACATCATTCCTTTCGGACGACGGCTTCCTTCAAGTCTTGTTCGTCCTCACCAAAAGTGAGCCAAAGTGAGCGCGTCTGTTACCTGCAGCAATGTGACCCATTCTCCCGAGGTACGTGACCCATTCTCCCAGCAATGTGACCCATTCTCCCAACAATGTGACCCATTCTCCCAGCAATGTGACCCACATATCTCCCAACTGGCGAAAGTCACCACAGCGCAGTGGCAGCTGCGTCACCACCCAAAGGACATCACCTGGTCAGGCTGCTTACCATCGTATTACAGGTTGTCTGCTGCAGTCTACTGCACCAGCAAGCTTTTCAGATACTCCCATCTGCCGCACTGTAGTGTTGACCCAGTTACCACAGGAACGTCAGCGAGACGGCCGTTCCGCGCAGAAAGGTTCAGATCCCAGTCGCCACAGGGGGACGCCTGCGGAACAGCCCGTCCGTCGCACACGATACTGTTGATTGGAAATCACCGCGAGGAACATCAACGGGACAGCCCATCCACCGCAACGTAGTGCCAACCCAGTCGCCACAGGGGACATTGGCGGGACAGCCCATCCGCCACACCGTAGTGCTAGCCCAATCACCACAGAGAAAATCAACGGGACAGCCTGTTCGCCGTAGCATAGTGGTAATCCAGTCGCCCCATGGGACATCAACGGGACAGTCCATCCGCCGAACCGCAAGCCCAACCACCACAGTCGTCCACACCAACCAGGCTTTCTGGTACTGGCATTGGCGAAGCCGCCGCTCAATCAGCATCGGTAGAAAACTTCCGTGGGGTTCTTGGTCCAGCTGTCGCGCACACCCTACCGCTCTCCCCTCCGCCTTCCAACTCAGACACCGCTTCGGCAGGGATCATTTCCTGGCCCCGTCGTGTACAGCACTCGACATGGTCGACACGCTCGCCGCAACCTATGGGCGCCAAAGCCGTCGCCAGTGATCGGAACCCACCTCAGCTCACCGACACCGTCTCCCGATCATCGGTGGGGTTCGTCGTGTACCGATCTCAAGTTCTGCTCCTTCACCAGTGATCGGTGCTCATAGGCCCCGAACGAACAGGGTATGCTCTCCAATCGTCTCTTCCCCAGTGCTTGGCAAGCACAATGAGAGACCTAGCGCGTCAGCGGCCCCAGTTTCCGCCGCCACAACTGTTGACAACTGACATCGCCAAGCTGATCGCACTCCTAGCTATTCTCAAAATCGTCGTTTTGGTTGTTTCTCCAGCCATCAATCACTGTCATGCATCGCCCTTGGTACCTGGCCCCATGCGTGACCTGGATCGTCCGTGCCCCGGGCCGATCGTTCCGGTCGGTCGCCGACTCGTGGCCCCGCCCACCCCGTGTCATCTGACGCCGGGTCGGGTCGGACCGGTCAACGCAGCGGCGGCACTAAGCGGGGTAGCCGCGTCGACCGTGGTACGCGGCGTCGTGGTAGCAGAGGCGGCTTCAGGTGGAGTAAGCGGCCAGCGAACACTACCCTTCTGATTGGGTTTGTAAATGTACAATCGCTGAAACCCAAATTACTCGAGCTTACCAACGAGCTTCATCGACACAGTTTTGACGTGTTTGGAATTGGCGAGACCTGGCTATGCCCTTCAACACCTAGTCGACTGCTGGTGACGATGGGTTATACTTTGTACCGATCCGACCGGCCGGATGGCAGCGGGTACGGCGGAGTGGCGTTGGTGGTCCGAGATGGTTTTGATACCACCACCATCAAGCCAGCTACAGGGGAACGACCTGCCAACAGCCGCCTCGGGGCCCTATGGACCATGATTAAACCGGACGGTAGGCGCCAGCTGATTGTCGCAGTGGTGTACCGGCCGCCGCGCCGGGGAGTGGCAGATATCAGCGCGGACTTTGCTGATTTAGAAGCTCAGTATCAGCGCATTTTGATTGATTTTCCTGGAGTGAAGATAGTGGTGATAGGCGATTTGAACTCTGATTTTTTAAAGCCGGTCAGTGATTGCGCCAGGAAGCATCTCGGTGATTTTTTTTAAAATGATTTCGGCCTGCATCAATGCGTTACTGACTGTACTTACGTGACCGGTTCTCTGTTCGATATTTTGGTTGTCAATCACGCCGATCTTGTCACCCGCTGCGGGACAAAATTTTGTCACTTTAGTCCTCACAAATTCGTGCGTGCCTATCTCTCAATACCAAAGTGGCGACCGTCTGCTGTTACTGTTCGAACCCGTTGTCTCCGCCGCATTGACGTGCAACACTTTCATAATGATCTGCTGTCACAGGATTGGAGCGATGTTTGTCTATCCGCGAGGGTTTCTGAACAATGGGAATATTTTTGGGCCATTTTTTGCGGGTTTTGGACGCGCATGCCCCCGTTCGCTCGGTTAAGATTAGAAACCCAACTGCCCCAGCGGTCTCAGAAGATACCAGAGATCTCATGAGCCGACGCAGGAAGCTCTGGCAGTGGGAGGCCATAACTATGCGTTATATAAGCATTTGAATAGTGCTGTTCGTTCGGCCGTCAGAAGTGATACCAGATCGGACATAGAGAGGCGTATCTTTGAGGGGGTCCCAATTCCACTTGGAAAAACATTGAAACTACAGTCTCTCGCAACAAAAGTAAACGTGTCATCCCTTCTGCGTCGCCTGACGAATTGAATGCTTACTTCGTTGGGGTGGGTCCTCGGGTAGCAGCTGATATAGCTGGGCAGGTGGATCCGCCCGACCTCGTATGTCGCCTCCCCAGGGTGGGTGCTTGTGCGTTTTCACTTGTACATTTGACGCTGTTCGAATTGAGAACCATTGTTTTCGGGATGAATGGATCCTCTTCTCCCGGACCTGACGGAATCTCCACACGCATTGTTTGGCTGACTTTTGAGGTTTTAGGGGAGATATATCTTCACATGGTCAACTCCTGCCTATCCAACGCTGACGTTCCTAACTCCTGGAAACACTCCCTAGTACTTCCGATCTTCAAGTCTGGCGACCCTTCCAAAGCATCCTCCTACCGTCCTATCTCTTTGGTTCCAACGATTGCCAAAATTGTTGAGCGGGCTGTTCATCAGCAACTCTACGGCTACCTGTCCCGCAACCACCTCCTAGCTCCCAATCAGCATGGTTTCCGTCCCCGCCACTCCACTGAAACCGCGCTGATAACCATAACTGACCACATCCTATCCGCCAATGACCGTGGGGATATATCTCTCCTATGCCTGCTCGATTTGAGTAAGTGTTTCGATGTGATAGACCATGCCAAATTACTCTCAAAATTGGGCGCTCATGGTATCGATACTTCTTGGTTTTCGGCTTATCTAAAGAATCATACCCAAAGCGTAAGAATCACAGGCAGATTAGGCACTACCAAAACATCTTCTATGCTCCAAAACAACATAGGAATTTTTCAAGGCTCTTGTCTCGGCCCTCTCCTTTACAGCCTCTTTGCCAACGACCTCAGCCTCTTCGTTGAGGATGCTGTGGTTGTGCAGTACGCTGATGACACCCAAATTTTAGTTAGCGGCAAAAAATCCGAGATTTCATCTCTGAAAACACATCTCGAACACGTCTTAGCCTCTCTCGACATCTGGTTTTGCGCGAATGGGTTGAAAGTGAATGCTGATAAAACCCAGCTACTTCTGTTGGGCAGCCAGCAAAATTTACGCAACATTTCGGACATCACAGTGAACTTCCGCGATCAAATCCTCCATACGTGCTCAGAAGCAAAGAATCTTGGTCTCATGTTCGATTGCAACCTCTCCTGGAACTCTCATGTCTCCCTCATCACTAGGCGCTGTTTTGGAATTATATGTGGTCTATCACATCTGAAGCACAACCTCCCGACGGGCGTCATTACAACGCTGGTCACTGCCCTGGTGATTTCCCAGGTTCGCTACTGTATTTCCATATATGGCAGCGGTACTCTCCAAAACATTTCCCGAATCCAAAAAATTCTAAATTTTGCGGCTAAAGTAATCTTCGGACGCAGGAAATTTGACTACGTTTCAGACCTGTTGGTGAGACTGGGGTGGCTGACAGCGAGTGAGTTGGCTAACTATCACTGTCTAACTGTCCTGCACAAGCTTCGTCGCTTTGGAGAGCCGGAACAGCTCGCTCTGACCTTTCATACTGTAGGCCAGGTCAGCCAGAGGCAGTCAGTATCTAGACATGCTAGCGATCTCTACCTACCCAGATCTAGAACGGAAATGGAAAAAGGCGGTTCCAAGTGAGAGCAGCTGCTCTATATAACGTATTACCTCAGGACCTGGGAGAACTGCCAGTGTCACGGTTTGGTGCGGCGCTGAAACGGCATATCAGGCCATCTTGATGGATATGTTTGGCATGAGTTAGTTATTGCCTGGTGTTATGTGAGACTGGTGAGAATGTGAATTTGGAATGGTTGTCATCGCAGTATTTTAACAAAATTGTATCCTACTCTTATCGTTTTATCTACAAGACGAGGAATGGTAATAGCCACGAATGTGTTGTGGAAGGTTCTAATAAATGTCTATGTTGTCGCCCATGTTCCATTTTCAGGACAGTCTGCGGGCGACACTGGTCACCTGATCAACTTAGATGGAGGCAGCCTAACGCTGGATCATCTGACCATGCCGCCTCGCGTCAAAAAGAACCGCGGCCGGCCGAAAGGCAGCGTGACTACAGTCGTGGGGGCAAGGAGGCAGTAAACGGGTAAGTTGTCTTGTAGCATGTGTCATAAATTTATTATGAAGCATTACTTCATAACAGTGAGTACAAGAGGTTTCACTATGAGGTTGTTCAGCTGTTCCGTGAAGTAGCTAGTGGTAGGGTGGCACTCACATCAGTTAATTTTCTATGAATGCACATGTTCAACAAATCATGCCTTAGATTCTCTGACGAAACCTGGAGATGTGCAGTTATGCCTCCCAAAATCCCCATTTAGACCAGGCTCTGGGTGGAATATGGATGTGTGGCGACGAATATAGACAATTTCGTGACGATGTGTGTACAATTTCGGCGTCATATGTGTAAAACTGTCTGTCAATGTGTTTGGTTAGAAATCGTCAGGAAGTTCCATGCCAATTACCCAACATGTTCAGAAACTGTACAGAAAAAAAATCCGAAAGTAGTGGCTGTGTGACCTCTGCTGACAGGGGTCAATGGCTGATATGTCTGACTGCATAATATTGGTATGATACAATTCTACGATTGTGGTTTATTGGGGATTCATGAATATGCAACTAGATAGATTGTTGTATTCCTTGCTGATTTGGTAATGCCTATTTTTGCATATTTTGCAGGTCCACCAGCCATCGAAGATGATCCAAACGCCTTCGGAGAGCTTCGCTGGATGTAGCATCACCATACGAAGAATCCGGAAGACCGGGAGTTTCACCGTCGCTGGCCAACACCGCGTTTTGTCAGATTACACCTGTGCCCATTGAGGAGTGCAATAGCACAGACCGGGTGCATCAGAGGCCGCAGTCTCCGCTACTGCCGGTGCTCTCGGCTGTGCAGTGTCTATTTCGAGCTTATGACGGCTGCACGGTTGTGATATGTGCATGCCAAACGTACTAGTCCAGACATACATTGTGCCATGGTGTATACATGGTATTCATTCATGGTAAAAATGGCCTGACAAGCTAGTCACGAAACGCGCTGTCTAGTCCATAAAGATCTGTTAATCCATGAAGCAGGAGTGCAGTTTCTAATAGATCAGTTGTTATCTCAGTATCAGCAGAGTAAATTTCCATTCACACATCCTCTTATTGCCCGGTGCGATATTTGCAATTGCTAAAAACCAATGTCTGTCGAGACAAATTGAAGAAGAAACTGCAGCCCCGCTTTCAATGACATGGATATGTATGACATAGTTCAACATGAGTGGCCTTGGGTGCTGTGTGACCCTGCAGTCTGCTGCCGTGTACGCCCAGATAGCTGTCATCCATTATTCTTGCTTTTTGAAACTACCATGTTTGCTGTTTACTTACCTTGTATGTTTTCAAACGACATGGATATGTATGACATAGTTAAACATGAGTGGCCTTGGGTGCTGTGTGACCCTGCAGTCTGCTGCCGTGTGCGCCCAGATGGCTGTCATACATTCTTCTTGCTTTTTGGAATTACTATGATGTTTGCCATGTACTTACATTGTGGTATGTTTGCCAGTGTTTGATAATGGTATGCTTAGCCGTACTACATAAAACAAATAAAAATGTCCGCATGCAGTATCACCTGATTAATATGGCGACTATTTCATGTAGTGAATCATTGAATACTTGATTCAGTGGCTTGCCCATGAGCTTGCAAATACGGACATCGAAGTTTCACTCGCCTTCTAATGGAGTCTCCCATTAGTGTGCCCCTTGGGTTCACATGTAGTCACATATTGGAATCGTAAGTCGAAGGGGATTGGAATTGTCGTTCCATCAGCCCAACTGGGTTATTGATGGACAACGATGAGACATCAGGGGGCTGATGGTAGTCCCTGCGCCTTAGCTGCACGCCCTGTAGGACATAATATGGCCCCAAGACCCGATCGAGGTTCGAGTGGCATCGAGTGGCATCGAACGAGTGGCATCGCTGGCGGCCCAGGAGGCTCCCACAGCTATTCTGACAGGGAATATATCTGGAAGCCCTATTGCATTGGCAGGAGGCCCTGGAACACCATAATATACCGTAATTGCAAAACTTCAGCAAGTAGATCGGGAGGGGACGAGAAAGTAGCAGAAGGCCTGAACTAGGAACTACGGAGTCCGCAGTCTATGGGAAAGTGTCAAAACTGCCTAAGAGCCTCAGCGGCATGGCAAGAGGCCCCATAGACACGTCACTGGGAGGGTAGCAGGTATTTGACTAGTGGGATGCCCCGTCTGCCATTGCAACAACAGCAGAGCTCTTGCAACCCACTGGGAGGCTCAAAATCCTGCGGAATTCGTGACAGGCCGCGAGGGTCGCCAACGTCCCACAGTTCTGACTGCAGTCAAGAAAATACTCCAGCATCTAGGCCGGGTAGTACTAGATGTTACACGGCAGGTTCTAATTTGCAGAACTCGACGGTTTCAATTGTTCCGTGACGGTGACGGTTCAGAACAATGGGAGGTTCCAATAAAGAGGACCCGATAGCGCGACAGGAACCTCCACAAGTCCACCAAGAGGCAATGGCAAATTTATTGAAATTGGTTCGCTTTAGACCAGTGGGGACGCCCCTTTGACACAAAACGGCGTCCCATCAGTATGCTCTAGTGCACCCTCTGTCCTCAACGAATATCCCGTCAAAGACACCCCTTTGAAGGAATGCGCCCCCTCCCCGACAATAATTTATAGATCCGGCCTTAATTGTGACACCGCTAGTTCTATATACGAGGTCAGATGGGTGTCCTTCACCACACCCCAAGCGCGACGTATTCATCTTGACATCGCCATCGCCGGTCGCTAGTTCAGTCGCGCTCCGTGTCCTTGTACTGCCAATCCTGTCTCCCTGACGCTGTTGGTAATGTCCATCTTTGTGCTCAAACACCACTGTGCCCGTCTTGCGAATTTGTATGACATGCCCCGTACCATTCTCCTGACACCACCGGTTCCATCGTGTGTCTACATGACACCGCCGCCCCATACCACATGAGTAGTAGTCTCATCCTAAGTTTTGCCGACATCTACATGAATAATGAAGTCGATGCGCCCTAAGCACCCCCACCAAGTTCTGATGACATCGCCGGTTCCGGTCTGAGTCGAAATCTGACCGCCGAAAGCATAGCATCCACATATGCTGCACGAGCGAACCTGGCATGGCGTCGCTCATGGGAAAGACGCATTCCAAAATCGGCATGGAGGAAATTTGGAGGACCGTGGGAACCTATTCACTGGCGGACCCAACGAGGCCATGTCCCCTTCCCCCTGCTCTAAGATGCAGATTTTTGTCGAAATGTGTGCTAAAATGCCATTGTGTCGAAATATAAGAACATTTTATGACAAATATCGGTTCGCACAGACTCGACGACTGTTAGCTGTGCGAATCCAATGCGTTTTTTGAAACGGGAGAAAGATTTGTGAATTTTCCAACCACAGTCCGGCTTTTGGATCCGTCCCTGAATCCATTTCATATAATCCCATGCTAAACATTCGAATTATTGAGGGGGAACGCCTGGCTTTCATGGTGCCAAAACCATTCCGTCAAAAAGCACGCAAAGTTGCACGCCTGCCCGTGCACATCACACTCTGAGTTAATTTACACAAGCAGCGCCACATGCTTCAATCTACTAGCGAGTAGTTTTACACCAAACGGCACTTCAGTGTAAATCACGATAGATCGTCATTTACACAGAATAGCATCTCTGTGTAAATCACGATAGATCTGAGTGGATATACACCGGTGGCGCTCCCTGCTTAAATCGACTCCTGAGTGGATTTACACCAAACAGCGATTCAGTGTAAATCACGACGGATCGTCATTTACACCGAAGGGCTTCTCTGTGTAAATCACGACAGATCTGAGTCGATATACACAGGCAGCGCCATCTGTCTAAATCGACTCATGAGTGGTTTTACACCAGAGGGCGCTTCTGTGTAAATCACGACAGATCTGAGTGGATATACACAGCCGACGGTCCCTGTGTAAATCGACTCATGAGTGGCTTTACACAGAGAAGCAGGCATGTGTAAATCTACTCATGAGTCGATATACACGCGTCCATTTTCTTTCCACGCAATGTCTAAAACCCAGGAGCATCTAAGAGCCATTCTTCGTTGTATTAAACATAACATCAGACAGATAGATAATGGAAGGAGCGAAATGGTACACACACACTACGGATCGCGATTAATTAAAACTGAAATTGGTTGGTTATTAGGGCTCTAGGGTAGCTTGATTGCGAGCTCATTTCCCACAAAGGATGCCAGCGACATCTCGATAAAAATGTCCAACCCACGGCTCACGCACACACTAGGGCGAGCAACGATTGTATTATTATGCCTTATGGTGTTTTTCACATGAGTTGATTCAATAGAAGCCGTTTGGTATCTTTTTCCGAAACGAAATCAAAATATATTTACTGACGGCTCATATTGCTTCAAGTTTTGAAATTTCGAGAGAAAAAATCGCTAAAATGGGAGCTGAATGAGAAATGCTTCGCCTTAAAAAAGTTAGGGACTCGAAAAACAAGTGTCAATGCATAATTATCGAGAGGCACTATCAAATAATGTTAGTTCTCGATAATACCTAGATTGATAAGCAGCCTTCCAAGTCAGGTTAAATGCCACTTTTCGCAAAACGCGAGAAATTTAATTTGTTCACATTGTGTATGAACTATTCTTGCTGCACCTTCCAAACATGCATTATAAGCTTTCGTAGAATACTTGGCTTCTGATGACGTCGTAAATTTACACTTTGAATCCACAAGCACTAGGTCCAGCCAGTTCAGACACCTATATTCAGCCCTTGAATCCCCAGGTACTGGGTCAAGCCAGATCAAACACTTGACGCCACTTTCTGACTCAAAATTATATTAGTGTTCAAATACACCTATTTTTACTCTGCCTCAACGCTGAATTCGTTTTCAGCATCCACATTTAGCTTGAAACACCCCCATAGAGTACGGAGTTTGTTTGTTGTTTATTGGGTGGTTCACGATGCACTTTATGCACAATCACGGCTAATGGCGCCGCCCACACTATCTCGCCGGTGTACCGCGGGATTGGGAAATGTCCCGAGGGTGCGAGTGTTGAACCCAGGACCTTTGTATCCAGAGCTCAACACTTTACCCACTCGGCCTAATATTTTTTGTCATCTCACGACCTAAAGATAATCCTCTTCACAACTGGATCACCCCAAGGATACCTCCACAATTCTGAGGTTGTATGCGTACATGCAAAATCATTTGTGTACGTACATCTGCCATACGTACTTTTGCTTTATGTACATTTGTGCGGTTACCTGAAATGTACATTTCACCAACGAGAACTGGTTACCCATAATTCAATTAAAACCTACCTCTAGTGATTGCCTGTGCAGTTCGCGTGCTTTACAAGTTGGTTTTCATTTACTCACGCGGTGTCGGAATATCTCTTTATATCTTGGGATAGATAGCTCTTGCTGTGCGAAGTAACTGCTTTTTATATCTGAGCGACCACCAGGCCAGATCATCTTTCCGAACTTTCAAGGGGAGAATTACTTATGTTTGACTGATTATATGTGCGCACATCTAAAGCACCTCGGTTTAATCGGTTCAGCAGTGGTCAAGTTTCTGCACAATGCAGTCACACGTTAAGTCTTGTTATGCGTCATGCGATAAAGTGAAAAACTCCGATCTATTTTCGTATAGTAACATTCTATTTTGTGGTTGGAAATTGATGCTGAAGTTTATGTTTTCCTCTCTTACTTTTGTCTCGTAGTTATAGTGTCGGAGACTATTTGTATGGTTCGCTAAAAAAAAATTTGGCGTAATTCAGTGACATGTTGGCACCACTCATAGGGCTATATTCTGACCATAATGTTCGATGTTTCGGCTTTCATGTAGAGAGTGATAACCGTAGACAAGCTAACGCATGTCCGCTAGATCGTTTTAAACATGGTGCCACACGGCTCAGGGTAAGCTTGTTTAGGGTGGGTTAAAAGTAAAAATATACAAACATAAACATATTAATAAAAAATAAATTATAAATTTTTTAAAGGGTGAAGGGAAGGGAAAAGGAGAAAAAAAAAAAAAAAAAATTAATGTGACCTCTTTGAAGTTTAAAAAAACACCTTGCCTATATTGTACTATGTGCCCTATGTCAGAGCGATTAAGCTGTCATGAACGGCAATTTCGTCAGAATGACATACAACATGCAAAATTCACCTTCTTATCAGAAAAACAGCACGTGGTTAATCTTGCCTGGAAAAGGAACCAAAAAAAAAAGTTCAATGCTGTAAATAGCAAGTGGCTTGGATAACTGTCATTTGCAGGTTACATAGTCACAAAACCCCAAAAAAAAACCACGATGCTACATTGCTGTTCAGGGCTGGGTTCCTATCCCTAATACCGATCGACTCATATATTTTTCTGTCGGCCGCATGGTCCCTCGTCTTTTGTAAAATTTGTATGCTGAAAGGAATTGCCATGTTTAAAATCTATATAACCCTATGTGCGAATATTTCCTATTTCCTATCTACATAACCTTCCTTAACCTTCCTTATACGAATATGCGAATATTTCCCTTATACCTGTATAACCTTCACCTTTACTTGCTGCCATCAGGGGCGTCGATTTGTATCCTTTTGTGGGGGCCATGGCCCCACCAATGTTGATCTTGCCCCCCCCCCCCCCAATGTTGATTTGCGCCCCCCCAATAACCTATGTTATTTGTATGCTGAAAAAAAAGCTAAAAGAAAAAAGAAGAAGAAAAACACCATGTTAGGTACATAGAAAACTTAGTTGATGTTAACCAGCACACTTTGTACTGAAAATAAACATATTTGGATTAGATAGTGGACTGACTCTCCACCTTTTCTACAAAATTCAAAATTGTGTGCAAAAAAAAAAATTGCTGGATTTCCTTCCACTGTGGAAGGAAAACTTACAGCATAAAATGTTGAGATTCGCTGATGATGATGCATTTTAAACCAGATTGTCTGCAAAAAAAATATGTTAAGCCACAAAACAACAATTACATTGTCATATTGATGTTTGTACACACCACCAATGGCAAAACCACATGCATATGGAGCTTGAACAGGATTCATTCCATTCTTAATTTCCAGTCATTGTCAAACTTGCATTGTCCAGTGAACAACAATCACAGTTATCATTGAGATTGTGGATATGCAAACTATAATTATCTTCAGCAGCCCACCAATCACACTATCAGCTTGCATTTACCTAGGTACCTACCTACATGCCCAATGACAATGTGCATGCATTCAATATTGATATGGGGAAAAACGAGAGCCATGTGTGGGCCAATCTGCCAGCTTATAATACCATGAAAGAGAAAAGTCAGCAAGAAGCTGCATGGACGCTGCATTATAATTGGTATTCCTAAAGAAAGCAAAAAGAAAGCTATAGCTCACATGACTTCTAAAGCAAACCTTACAGTCATACAAGACCAATGCTATACAAGAAATAGCCTTGACAAGACCAATGTCTGGTATTGCGCATTAAACGCCGCAAAAATACCATTATTTTAAAAGGTACACCAAAGTTTACCTTCAAGCCTTGGTGACGTCACAGCTTTTTCCTCCTATATTGTATAAATTGGTAGCATCAGGCATGTTTCAATTTCACTGCGCATGGAGTGTAGGGGAGTGATTTTGTTAGGCATGCCGGACCATAGAGGTCATTTGCGCTGCCTTTAAAGCGAGTACGTTACATGTCTGTCTATAAAAGCGAGTGTTTGCGATCAAGGTGCAGGCAGGTGGACGTTTACGTTAAGGGAATTTTACGTTATAGTTTGTGTGATATTTCAGGTGCTGAAGGCGGGGCGGGGATGGGGACATCTGCCAGATGTCTAGATGGTTTTAATTTTACTTTACTCCTCAACAAAGTAATTTGTAGTTTGGGTGGGGGTGGGGCTGCGCATGAGACATACGAAGTTTATGCATTGCCCATATAGTTTTGCACGCTATATGATTTTTTTCTCGACAAAGCGGAGGACCACCCTGTATTTGTATTTTGCATGCTGGCGCAGCTAGGCATAGTCCGATAATGCTTTCACTGAGGCGTTTGAGTGAGGAAAGACAATACCACCCAACAATAACCAGGAATTAGCAGCAATATAGTAATTACGTGTTTGAAGTTGCAAATTTCCTGTTTCCCTCCTTGAAAAATGGAATTGGGGTATAGCCGCCACCGGTCGTGATGTCTGTTCTTCAGAACATCCCAAACCGTAGCATCCAAAGCCCAAGTACAAAAATCCCAGAATCTCAAACTAGCGATTGTGATCGACAAATATGACGGAGATGAGACATTTGTGGTGCAATTGCGCGCGATGTTTAATCCGGTGGCCAAACTCATGTGACGTCGCGCTGCTTCATTTTTTGTACTTCACACCTGATGTGTCTGCAGATTGGTGTGATTTTAAGCAGTGAATAACTTGCTGATATTTAATTCCCAAGGAAACAATAAGGGAAGAAGTTCGCAAGTAAGCTTCAACAAGTCCAGTCCGTGCCTTTTTCTGATTTCTGCACGGTGTTTCTATATTAATGCCAGATACCTAACTAGGTACCTACCTACCATATTTGAGTATTATTGTGCTTTAAGGTGGTAACAAGACAAGTTTTTACACACATTTTCCTCCATAGAGCAAACGAATGGGTTAGGTTTGGTGGTAAATTTGTGCTTTAAGATGGTTTAGAATTCTTGGAATTTATCATTTGAATGCAATGTTCATGAATGTGACTAAGATGATGGGACCACTCTTTTTCTGTGCAAATGCTTACTTTTCAAGTTGTGAGCCCAAAATAACACCAAAATAGGGGCTTTGAGTTAGGTAGCATAGCATAAAATAAATGTATAAAAATAGAATAAAAATTCAGCATAACCTAACCTAACCTAGCCCAACCTCCCTTTGGAGAAAAAATCAAAAAATAATATTAGGAAAAGTTAAAGCATTTTATGTTCTGAAAATTTTCAAACTAAAAAAATCGAACCCAACCTAACCTAACCTAACATGACTTGCTCTTGAAGAAATTTTTTTTTTTGTAAATTTGCAGTTGAAGGCGTTTTTATTTATTTAGTTGGAATTTGTCTTCAGAATACCATGTTCATGAACGTGACTAAGATGATGGGACCACTTATTTTCTGTGCAATTGCATTTTTTTATTGGGAAAAATTGACAATTTTTTCAACTTAAATAACCGAAACTAATCTAACCTAAACAAACCTAACTAACTTGTTTGCATCATGGAGACAAATGTGTGTAAGAACTTTTCTTGGTTAGTTGGTTCGTTATTTTGGCTTACTGCCGCATTGACTTTGTTGGTCATACAGCTCCCATAAACAACTTTTCCTGTTATCACCTTAAAGCACAATAATACCGAAAAGTGTCCTAAAAATTGTACAAACATTTTTACAAAACTTGATTTTTTCTTGACAAGCAGCTGAGGTTAGGTTAGGTTGGGTTAGGTTTCTATTTAATGTTGAGAATTTTCAGAAAATAAATTGCTTCCTGACATTTTCTAATTTTACTTTTTTGATTTTTTGTTCTCAAAATGTAGGTTAGGCTAGGCTAGGCTAGGTTTTGATACATTCAAAACATTAATTTTGTTATGCTATGTTACCTAACTCAAAGCCCTTTTGGCAATATTTTGCCTACAACCTGAAAAATAAGCATTTGCACAGAAAATAAGTGGTCCCTTAATCTTAGTCACCTTCATAAACATGTATTCTGAAGAAAATTGTTAAAAAATCAACAACAACAAAAAAAACACCTCAAACTGCAAAGTTACCAGATAATTGTAAATTTGTGAGGAAACTATTGGAATTGTTTTTAAAAGTTTTCCAACTTTAAAAACCTAAACTAACTTAGCTTAACCAAGCCTAACCCATTTGTTTGCTATATAGAGACAAATGTGTGTAAAAACTTGTCTTGTTACCACCTTAAAGCACAATATTATCGATCTGGTTATGTTAGGCTAGTTTAGTTTTTTTAAGTTGGCAAATTTTTCAATAATATTCGAAAATTTTATACAAATCGGGAATTTTTCCTTCAAAAGTAGCTGACGTTAGGTTAGGTTAGGTTGGGTTCGGTTTTGTGATTTTGAAAAGTTACAGAACGTATATTGCTTAAAATTGTTTTCTAATTTAATTAGTTTGTTTGTTTTGTCTCCAAAGGGAGGTTAGGATATGCTAAATTAGGTTATGTTCGTTATGGTTATTAGGTTATGGTATGAATTCACTAATGAGTGAATCCATACCATTCCCACTGAAGGCTAAAAGCTCCATCATAACCTTACTTCTATGACATATATCACAAGAACCCATCTCGATTATACTGCTCACTCAGGACACTATAGAAGTCATTTAATGAAAGTGTTACTTCATTACCTGCATTGTTAATACAAAGAGAAAGAAGTCCTTTGAATCATATGTAATGTCCTTCACAGTGCTGCTCCATCCATCTCCAACTCCAACCCTGACCAAACTTCAGGAGCGCATCCATCTCCAAAGCAGCCTGCGGAACAAGGTATGTATTGCATCAAAAGTACTATGATCTGAATTCCATGGTATCCTTGTTGCATAATAGTCCATCCTTGCCTATCCATGTAGAAGATGTTTGACTTTCCCCAAACTGTCTGGAGAACTTGAGAGTATAAATCACGTGTGAGTGATGAAACAGATGAGCTATTCCTATATGCTTATGTTGCAGAATTGCATGGCACAGTAGCATGCCGAATTGGGAGGGGACATTGTGGGCCGTTGCCCCTTGACATGTTGTGGGGCCCCCAAGAATCGCGTCGAGCTCCCGAAAAAATTGCGCCAGTCTCCTTAATAATCCCATTCGGGCCCCCAATAATCGCACCGGGCCCCGTAGAATCGCATTCGGGCCAAAACGTCACGCAGGGTCTTCTGAAAAGGACGTTGGGGTCTCAAAAGTTATAATCTGGGCCCCTGAAAATCACGCTGGGGGCTCGAAAGAGTCGTGCTGGGGTTCAAGAAGATCACAACGGAGGCCACAAACGGTCGAACCGGGACCCCGGAAAGTCACGCTGAGCCTAGGGGTACAAAGAAGTCTCGCCCGGATCCCTGAAAATCACGCTAGGGGCATGAAGGTTTCACCGAGGCTCCAAAAGTCTCACTGTGATCACCCAACAAATGAAGTCGGGTCAACGAAAAACCGTCCCGACATGGAAAATCACTCTGGGGTCTCAATAACCGCTCCAAAAGCCCACAAAACGTGTTGCCCCCACACAAAACAAAACGTGTCCGAGCTACTAAAGCTCGCGCTAGGGATCCAACAAGTGACCACGGGGCCCCCAAATATCGTGTTCGGGGTCAAAAATTCCGTCGGTAATCCCAAAATTTAATGTCGGTAAACAAAAGCGTACCGAGTTTCGCAAAAAGCGACAGGACCTTAAAATATGCGCTTCAGCTCGAAATAAATACACCGGGAGCGCTAAATAAAAGCATAACGGAGACCCTCAAGGCACACCAGGTCCATGAGACCGCACGGGGCTTCAAAAACAGGATGGTCTCTCAAAAATGGAATTGATCATAAACAAGGAACAAATAGACCGGATACTAAATAAACACATCGGCGTCTTCGGAAACGCGCCGATACTACAAAAATATCATCGGTGTATAGAAAGGCAACAAAGCTGTAAAAGAAGAGCCGGGTCTCGAACATGTGCCGGGCCTCAAACAAAAATTGGCTGGAACCCTAAAAGCCATCCATAGAAGAAGAAAAACGTAACATGTAAAAAACGAACACCTAGCTAAGGTCACGGCTCGGTAGACAATCTGGAAGCTTATTTAACCGAAGAGATGAGGTGCTTCAAAGCTCATTGCGTCTCCGGATTTCTTAATCACGAGAAAATGTGAGAAGAAGAGAACTAATACATCGAATTGAATTTATCGATTTTTTTTTCCAGCGAGCCACCATACCAGGCATTCCACATGTAAAATGTGGCACAAGACTATCATGTGACAGTAATTAGCAAAACGTGGGAGACCTAGCAGAAACCGGAGAAGCGCACGTAGAGTGGCGAATGCGCCGACTGCGCAAGGCGGGTGTACACGTGCACGAACTTTGGCGTTTTGGCGACCGGGCGTCATTAATTGGAATGCCTGATATTTACATTTTTGAATGATTTTTGAAGGTGTAATTTCATTAGTGTGAGGTGACTTTTTAAGGGATACCAAAAGAAAAATCTTCAAGCAGGATGGGGGAGTTAGGGTTGAAATCCGGTGATTTAGAAATAATGGTGGTATATTTGGTCGGCTCCACAGGACAGTTAATTTGGCCGCTAATTATTCTACAACAAAAATATAAAGAACCCCTTTGAAAAAAATATATTGGTGTAAATCCGGGGACGTTTCTAAATGGGTGTAGTTGAGCACCTTTCAAATCAGTTTGCCCCCTCTCGCAAATCCTAGGTACGCCACTGTCATGGCATGCCATAATTTGACCTGTTGATGGCTATGATCCGCCGCAAGGGACGGTGTACTCCGCGGCCCCGGTCCGCCACAGTGGACGATGTACTCCCCGGACCTGATCCGCCACAGTGGACGGTTTGCTCCGCAACCCTGATCCACCACAGTGGATGATGTACTCCGCGGCCCTGATCCGCCGCAGTGGACGCTATGCTTCGCGGCCCTAGTCCGTCATAGTAGGTGTGCCCCACGGCACCGGTCCACCACAGTGGACGGTGTACTCTGCGACCCTGGTCTGTCACAGTTGATGTACTCCGCTCCGATGTACCCTGGTCCGCCACAGTGAACGGTGTGCTCCGCGGCTCCGGTCCGCTACGGTGGACCATGTGCTTCGCGGCACCGGTCCGCCAGAGTGGACGGTGTGCTTCGCGGCTCTGGTCCGCCATAGTAGAAGGTGTGCTCCACAGCCCCGGTCCGCCACAGTGGACGGTTTGCTCTGCGACCCTGGCCCGCCACAGTAGACGTCAGGGTCGAAAAACGTGTCTTTCCTGGATTTTTGCCATCCATAGCATTATCCTTTTCGCAAAATTATCCTCCATGTTGTTCCTCCATGCGTTTTCAGTTTCGATGTCTGATGGTGTTATTCGACAATGAATTGCCCTGTGGTAAAGTGCTCAAGATTCACCTGAAACTTGAAAGTGAGATTCTGATGCCAAGGTTTGAAGCAAAATATCCTCTCCGTATTCCATCACTCAGAAATTGTCCTTTCCTCACCCAGGATTGCAAAGTATAAATCCAGCCCTAGTAGACGGTGCGTGCTCCACGGCCCTGATGAGTCGCAGTGAACGGTGTGGGATTAGTCACGGCATTGCATCATCTTTCCGAGCAGTTGTGTGTGCATTAGTTGTCATTTTCTCCGCATTCTACCGTTCACCTTACCATTAGTAGGTACCAATGTCACCCATGTATTAATATTTACCAATTCGGCACAGCCATTGAATCTGCTTGAGACACAGCTGCTGTTGTTGTGCATTTCGAGGGATGAATATTGATGCCATCAGAAAAGCAAATTCTGTCAGCAGCGAGACTGACCTTCCACTAGGGTAATGATTACAGGTACTGACAGCAGCGCGGCCAGAAATTCATTTGGGTGCGGCATCCTTGTGACCTTATTCGTGTATATATGAAGACTCCTGACGTCTGCCATGTGTTCCTTCTGTCCGACATTTTACATCTCTTTATATATGCCCTGTATATGCTTTATGTTTGCTTAATATAATAAGGGCCGGCCACACGAAGTCGGGTCATCTCGGATCATTGTTCACACAATGTCATGGTATACTACTTCGGTTGCTCTAAAACTGAATTAACATTTCAATTCACAAGGAGCAGTAGCATTCGGCATCAGACGACATTGCGGGCGCAATGTCGCCAAGGCAGCTGACGCGCACAGAAATCCCAACTCCACACACAAGACGGCAGTGTGGAATATGCATAATACTTGACCTGACGTAACACCATTGACCTTGTCACATATTTGAAAGCCGAATGTCCATATCATTCCTTCATCACGTTCTGCACGAAAAGTTTTCCCTTACTGCGATAAGAAGAGAGAATTTGACCTGACCACCGTTTAGTAACCTGGGCCTTTATTAAAATTTTGGGGAAGCAGAGTTATTTGATTTGATGAAAGAACAGTATGATGTGGATTTAGTGTTGCTATGCTGCAACTACTGCGAATCTCGGCATTTTGGATATTTTGGAATATTACCCTCCTTGATCGGTCCCAAGTCAATTTCAAGGGGAATTAGAAATCAAATTGGGGAATGAGGTCAAGAAGGCAAATATGGTGGAGTCCAAGCAGCACCAAAGGTATAGAAAACTCCGCACTTAACCTTCTGGAAGGAAAGGATTACAAGTACTAACAAGGTTGCAGTGAAAATGCCCCATTGCGACACACCTGGTGTGGGGACCATTCCATTTCCGCCGATTTGAAAACTGCTTTGATTTCTGCCATTATTCCCACTTCCGAAGTTTTGTACTTTATACTTCCGACTCTAGCAAAGAAACCATTCGAGCCGACACATCCATTTTAAAACCGTCGGATGGCACTTCTGGGAATCTCCTGGGCTGACCTTTTCTGACTCGTTGGCCGTGACCGGAGAGGCATGTACTCAGTGTGTCCTACTCTTGCTCTTGGCTGCGCCATTGGGTACGGGTGGAGTTTTAGACTGTTATAAAAAAAGTAGTAGGACGATTGCGCTGATTGATGTCTATGATCCGTTGCGCATTTTAGTTTGCTTGGTGTCGTGTGTGGTGACTGACTAGACTCGGCGATCACGATGACTACATCAATGCACATGTTTGATCAGAGGACATTGTTTTCGATTTATATGCTTTTGTGGAGGCTGTGCCCCCTCCCAGACTCTGAATTCGCCCCACCAAACTTTGGCTTCGCCCCTCCCTAATGTTAGGCACCAAGGAAATACCTTCACCCATTGTCATCACAGTTCAGGCCTGCTGTGCTCCGATGCTCCATCAAGGCCGGTGTGTTTTAGCCTACATGTGGGCGCAGAAATATTTTACTTATGCCGGTGTGTGTTTGTTGGTGTGTAGAGTGAGGGGAGGGTGACGGTAACGTTGACGATGACGGTGACGTTGATGATGACGATGGACCCGAGTCCACTGTATGACTCTGTAGTCGCATGCTATGACTCAAAGTTTTTATGTTGACATGTACTGTGTACTGCTCTTTTGCTTATGTGACTTCACCTGTTACTGGACGATTTTGCCTGTTGGCGAGGATGCTGAACAAACAAACATACACATCGTCAAATAAAAATCATAATTATCGAGGTCTGAAAATATAGTGGGCGAAATCCGATGAGTTTTTGGATGGGGGGGTCTAGTACGTTGACACTTCCCCCCCCCCCCCAATGTTTTTCAAAAATGGACACCCCTAGGGGTGCTTATATATATATATATATATATATATATATATATATATATATATATATATATATATATATATATATATATGCTGAGAAAGGCTAGCATACGTAGTCTTAAAACGAACATAGCTTTCATACCATGGGTTGTATCTCACTTAATGCTGAGTGTAAACGGCTTGTTTCATCGAGACCATTCATAAGAAGTGCACGTTGATCGAGTTATCTTCATTAGTTCTAGAGATATAAAAATAGCCAAACTTATCAAAAACAGAAATGATTAAGCTTCGTACGCGATCCCTAGAAAAATCAAAATCAAAATGTTCGTGCCAAAGGACTGCACATTGTTCAAATAATGGGATAAGCCTGCTGAAACTAAAACTTTTTACACTTATGGCAATATAATGATACCAAATACTAGAGCACGAAATCACATTTGCTTCATGACCAATGTCTGAAAGCTACGGCGGCCGCCGGATGACTGACCACACCACCGACATTGACCGACGTGACCTGACCAGGAAGGTCGACTGAAATAGAGTTACAACAAAATTGCAAGTAACTCTAAAATGGAGCTATCTCATGCCGTTTATGGCATTTCTCTATGTCCACCGCTCGTACCGATCGGCCAGCCCGTAATTCAAACTAGTGAAATTAAATAAATAATATGCCTATACCGAAATAAATTTATACTTTATACATAAAGTAAAGTAAGTAAATATACAAAGTTTATTATCTGCACAATATTAAATTATTTCGAGAATAGCATAGACATAGAGGCATGCAATATCTTAGAAATAGTAGACGGATCCCGTATCTGACAATGTGTAATTCATGTCACAGATAACCTTTCTGGAATTGTAATGTGACATCAAAGAATGGGAATGGCATGCCGTAAACTTATACGTGCTGACAAACTACAAGATGAGCTTGCTTCCGATATCAGATTGGATACGATGCATTTTACTAGCAGACTACATTGTCTGAGAAGAGGCTCACTTCCAGTCTCGCGTGGTGCTAGGATCGCCTGGTAAAATATCTGCCAGTGTGTTACACTTGCCTAAGCATGAATGGTCGGTATGTACTCAGGAAATATGTGTATCAGAAATTGTCGTATTTAAATGTGTTAAAATATTGTTATGTCAATATGGAAGGATGAAATTTTACACCAGAGGATCCCTAAGACCATTGGATCAATGGGTCTGGTGAAACAATGTAGATTAGTGGATTAATGGGACTTGTGTGTGGATCAGGTTGTACGAGCGGATCAGGGTGGATCCGTCAGCGATTGAGTACCAGTGGACTAGTGTGGACCAGTGGGTCGGTGTGGCCCGGTGGTCGGAGTGGATCAGTGGAGTCCAGTTGCTTCAGTGGGCCTCGGCGGTGAGTGTGGACCGGTGGGCCAGTGGACCACTGGGGGACAGAAGTACGCAGCTCTGCGGACTCACCTGCTCGCTGGTGGTACCGGACGAGTCCCTCCTCCACGATCAGCGTTCCTCCATCCAGCAGAGCTGCTAGGGCGCACGGGTCCACCTCGGCGAAGGACTCGCCGAGTCGCAACAACGGCTCCTGCACTCCGCACTCGAGCAACACGTGCGAAACGAGATCATTCACCGTCTGACGGGATTCGCCAATCAGCTGAAACAGGCCGGGTTAGGTCAAATCGATGAATGGTTTGGTCATCTCAGAGCCAATTTAACATGCATCCACGATCTAGCCTGCCATTAAAACTCGAAAAAAAATCGCGCATGGGATGGAGTTGACCAGCTGAACAGAACTTTCAATCTTGCCAGCCAGTCACATGTTTCTGACAGCCACTGCCATCTAGTGGCAAGGTGTAGAAACACGAGTTTCGACTACATATCATAGGGAAAATATTTGCCGCCAACATGATTATAGGCAGTGATTGTGTCCGTTGAGGGCCACATCTTACAACTGACAAAAACTGACAAAGTTATTACTAAGATGACGTCACAAATCATGATGCGACAAGGCTGACCCGGAAAGTTATATGCAAAGGCAAACCAAGTAGTCACGAGGAAAGCAGACACCAATTTCACCTTCCCTACCCACAATCGAACCGTGGACAATGCCCAACTTCTCAACGAGTTTCACCGGATATGGAGCTGGTAAAACTAGGCATCTGCCACGGCAGGGGCGGAGCTGAACCCTCACAGTAAAACATAATTCCCTACCCTTCGCAGCGCGAGGAGGGTGTCAACTTGACCTCCAACGGTTGGCTCCAACGGTTCTTGCTCGAAGCTACATAGAGATGCGGTAAACGGCATGATGTGGCTCCATCCTTGCATTTTCAGAGTTGCGCTGAATATTTAAATCTACCTCTTTTGCTTGACCTTCAAAGTCAGCTAGAACATGTTAATGTCCGAGTGCAGTCAGTCACCCGGATTTCGCTGTAGTTTTCGGTCTCTGGTTGTGAAGCAAATCCGATTTGGCGTCTCAATATTGATGGCATAGATACTGAACACTTAGTTTAACACACTAGCATGGAGGAATATTAAAGTCACCGATCAAATCAAGGTTAAGCGCTTTAAAATAAACGATAAACTTCCAAACCCTGTTATTTAAGGAGGGCTTCTGAACTCCTCCCCTTCAAGGTTTTAGCTCGTCGCATCTTTTCGCGTTATGATAGAGATCTGAAAGATAAGTGACTTTTCCTCCAGTTATTTTGCACGTATCATGCCAAAAAATGTCTTGGGTTAATCAGAGGCGGCCCCAGGCAGAGATTCTTGAGGGCATGTCACGTCAATTTTTACAGTTTTATGAACTTTCGAAGCCAGTCAGATACATGTTATGAACACGTTATGTTCACAAGTATTTAGATCCTAGCCAGGACTATTGATGCAAAATACATATATGTTGCGTGATTTGCGTTCCTAAATATGCACATAAATTGCAGAGGCGGTTCCAGGATAAGGAAGTAGGGGATTTGTGCCGCCTTCAACATGATAATAAAGCAAATCCCTGGCACACCATTACATCACTGTGATTTCTTGGGAATTCTCATAGTGAAAGAGTATACTAATTTTCGTCATAGGCGGGTCAAGGTCAGCTTTGGTGGGAAGTGTCTATACCAAGCATGATTAAGTAGGGAATGTTTCATAGTAATTAGAAAGCAAGCAAGTCTGGCTGTTCCTGAGGTTTCAGAACGTGTGAAGATTTAGGCATGTTGTGTGGACTAGCTGACAAAAGATGTTGCGGGCAGAGGCGGATCCAGGGTAAACAAATCAGGTGGATACCCCATTGTTGTGTACGTGACGACACCTATCACATGGCTTTGTCATTTGTAGAGCAACATTGGGCATAATATTACTAAAATACTCCTTGTTTATGACGACAATTTGAGTTCATTATGAAACGAATTTTCGCTGGCCAGGATTGTTTCATTGATTGATTGTGGCTCTGGCGACATGTTCCGCCGCCTGACTTGTGGATTTCGCCACGATAAAGGCAGACCCACAGGTGCGTGTCAAAGGAGATGACGGAGAGGAGCAAGGGAACAATGATGGAACAGCAATTGCTGGATGTATAAAATAAACTCCCACAACTTAAGAGGTAGACAAACACATATAATTTGTCATTTAAGCAGTATTTTGTATTGTTGTGTTTCAAAAGGTCAGAAATAGCCCTTCCCTCCTCAATCAATTCGTGCAGAAATACGTCCACTAACTACAACTGTTGAGAGCAGGGAAGGAGCTTCCTATGCTTTCCGTGGGGCCCGGACCCAACCAAGTATTATTTTGGCTACATCAGCTTTGAGTTGGGCCAGACCGACCTCAAACTGTGTCCTACCAACTACAGCTGACCTTAATAGGCCTAAATAAAGAAGACATAAGGGAAATATAGCCATTGCGGACCGACAACTAGGATATTCGATTAATCATATTTTGTTTTTCTCCTTCCAGCATGGGTCATCCTTCCAGCACGACTCCTTCCAGCATGGGAAAGCTGTCTGTATGTCCGGATGAAAAACGTTGATCCAACTGACATCAGCCTTGTGCCAAGAAGGGAGCCAACTCGAATTGTTTCGCAACTTATATACTTTTTCTGTGAACATGAATGAGAATAACTCCCACCAAAATAAATTTCATTATAATCAGATCGTAAGAACTAATTTGTATTCGAACACGAAATGAATCAATTATTATAAACCTCACAATTTAAAGATGAACACCTGAATTCTGCTAAGTATTCAGTGATTGCCATAAATAGCAAGTTGTAGCCCTTAAAATTGCAACATCCATTCCTATAGCTCATTGTGAAGCTATCTAGTGGACAATAATTATTGCAGAGACAATTTCAGGAATCAGATTCCAAACTATCCAGTGTTTTTGAACTCACAATGTACTACACACCTATGCTTGCTTAAAATACGAGTCCCGAAAGCTCATGGGTTTTTCCTTATTGAGGGTCATCCCAGATAACGTTTATCCAGTCCTAGTGCAATAAGAAAACTTGCTATGGGCATCGCAGGTCAAGCTAAGTCGTGACAAGCCAAAACACTAAAAAGTCCTCAAACTGAAGGTCTTATTTCAATTGATCTAGAGCGACGTAATATGTGGGCTTCGCTGTCTGATGTCAGATATTTCCCCGAGTCGAGCCTCTAGTTACTGGGAAAATGTGGTGTCAGAAACACATGGGGGTGTGACGTTCAAATTTGATCACGTTCCGTCAGCAGTAAACCAACCTACAACCTCCAAAATAATATTCGGTTCAGGAGAAATAAGCACAGTAGCTAAATGAAACCATGCCCCAAACCAGTCTGTTTACACCTCCAGAGTGTTTTATTACTTGGCAATTACACACCAAGTTATCCTAGATGCGGTCACTCCAGTGTAAAAATACACTGCATAATAACAGAACTATAATACTGTCCTTTCTGTTCTTGATACCACATACAATTGTGCTATTGATACTAACTTCCTGACACTGGAACCGGTGGGAACTTCGAATCCCCTGCGATTCTCAAAGAAAACAATTCTTCGGTGGAGGGCATAGTACGTTTTGCCAATATGATTGAAATGCTCTCCTCGATCTCCACCCCACCCAGATTCCACAGTGAATGAAAATAAAGACATACCGATGACATGTTAGCAAAGCTAGGGGCTTTGTGCAAACAAACGCTGCATCCCAGCACACGCCAATGGCGATGAGCTATCTAAGTGAGTAACCAAATACCGCCGGTGTGCACCGACATGTACTTATGTACAATTAAAGGTATATCCATGGTGAAAATACTACTCCCAGTACGTTAGCGTCTTCGCGGTGCTGCACTCACCGCTGCACTCACCGCTGCACTCACCGCTGCTATTCTCTTGTGCGTTCTGCAGTTCCATCCCGTTCACGGATAATGGAAGCCATGATTCGCGGGTGATTAATGAAATGTGAAATGCCTGCCCTCCGATAGCAGCGCAACATCCAGATTCCAGCGACATATTAAGCCGCACAAAGAAACGTGCCGCATTAGTGAAGTAATATTATCAATGCGAATCCCAAAGGATGCATTATAACGGTTGTTTCTAAGGCATGGCACATACATCTATGTTGCCCATATTTGTGTTATATATGCATGTACTTTTGGCTATATATTTAGTTAACTGGTGTCTGTTAGTTCCTTCACTTGGTGCGAGATATGTACTGGGCGGTGCATCTCAATTACGTCTCTGTTTTAATGAAACGAATGCTGTATGTCGTCAGTGCGGTACTTGTGGGAGCTCTCTGATTGGAGGTGGTAGGTACCCTCTCTGACAGCGGACTGACCGTCGGGCAATATGTCCTTATCCATATCTGTCTGTATGTCGCCAGTCTGGTGTCATACAGACAGATATGGACAAGGACACATTGCCCGACGGCCAGTCCGCTGTCAGAGAGGGTACCGACCAGCTCCAATCGGATGGTTCACAATATGTCCGTGTCTATATCTGTCCGTATGTCGCCGGTCCGCTGCCAGAGAGGGTACCGACCAGCTCCAATCGGATGGTTCACAATAGGTCCGTGTCTATATCTGTCCGTATGTCGCCGGTCCGCTGCCAGAGAGGGTACCGACCAGCTCCAATCGGATGGTTCACAATATGTCCGTGTCCATATCTGTCCGTATGTCGCCGGTCCGCTGCCAGAGAGGGTACCGACCAGCTCCAATCGGATGGTTCACAATAGGTCCGTGTCCATATCTGTCCGTATGTCGCCGGTCCGCTGTCAGAGAGGGTACCGACCAGCTCCAATCGGATGGTTCACAATAGGTCCGTGTCTATATCTGTCCGTATGTCGCCGGTCCGCTGCCAGAGAGGGTACCGACCAGCTCCAATCGGATGGTTCACAATATGTCCGTGTCCATATCTGTCCGTATGTCGCCGGTCCGCTGCCAGAGAGGGTACCGACCAGCTCCAATCGGATGGTTCACAATAGGTCCGTGTCCATATCTGTCCGTATGTCGCCGGTCAGGCACTTGTGGGAGCCGTCTGCCTGATTCTGATCATGCGGCCGCGTCCGTTTGTTTGGAGCTGTTCCGACACCCATACTGACGTCATTTGTCATGTTTTGTGCGTCTTCACACCGAGCGGTTTTTAACTTGGGCCCGGTGGTTATCAAACTGGCGGTCAGCCAGGCTGGTCGCCCATCGTTAGCCGAGGGTGACCAAGCCTACCGTCAGCCCACACCAGGTGGTTATCAAACTGGCGGTCAGCCAGGCTGGTCGCCCATAGTCAGCCGAGGGTGACCAAGCCTACCGTCAGCCCACACCAGGTGGTTATCAAACTGGCGGTCAGCCAGGCTGGTCGCCCATAGTTAGCCGAGGGTGACCAAGCCTACCGTCAGCCCACACCAGAGGGAAATATCCCACTGCTCTTGTCCGAGCATCACGTCTCACGTGACGCGTCACAGCTGATAACATTTCATGGTTACGCTTAATTTGCTATGCCATGCACACACACATTAGACTCTGGACCATATTATATTTACGACCACATACAGCATGCCGCTCTGCATGCTGTATGGGTCAGCCATTGCAGATAATCCCTTAGCTTTCCTCATCACACATACAATATGTCATTTACTTCGCAACAAACTACAAGTGTCGTATGATCATATCACATGCAGATATGGCCAAAAGCCAGATGTATGGTCAAGAGCTGACTGGTCAAGATGGTCAAGATATCATGGTCAGACGTAGCGAAGAGCTTGATGGAGGCCTGGCCGAATCATGCTGAGCGGGGACCAGACCCATGGGCCAGATACTAAGTAAGCTATTTCAATTAAACGCTCGCTGTTCGGCCGTGATGCCTAACGTTATCACCTTGCCGCTCGGCCGTCATACATAACGTTATCACCTTGCCGCTCGGCCGTGATACCTAACGTTATCACCTTGCCGCTCGGCCGTCATACATAACGTTATCACCTTGCCGCTCGGCCGTCATACATAACGTTATCACCTTGCCGCTCGGCCGTGATACCTAACGTTATCACCTTGCCGCTCGGCCGTCATACATAACGTTATCACCTTGCCGCTCGGCCGTCATGCCTAACGTTATCACCTTGCCGCTCGGCCGTCATACATAACGTTATCACCTTGCCGCTCGGCCGTCATGCCTAACGTTATCACCTTGCCGCTCGGCCGTCATACATAACGTTATCACCTTGCCGCTCGGCCGTCATGCCTAACGTTATCACCTTGCCGCTCGGCCGTCATGCCTAACGCTATCACCTTGCCGCTAGGCCCTCATATCTAACGTTGCCCCCTTAACAACGGAATGCTTTTGCATGCCTTGTACAATGGGGTTAATTATGGAGCGATCAGAGGAAAAGGTACGAATCACATGCACCGACAACTGGCCCTGGTTTACTGTTGAACCTTCTTTCGGTAGCAAATCTACATTCAAAGAAAAGACGGCCATTATCGAAGTCAAACTAGGTGCTTATATCCACTGACAATAAATCATGAAATTCCAATATCTTGAGGTCACCTATATCCCGAATAGTAGATAATGATTAAGACATATAATAGATATGCACGTATTGTCAATGGTAACCAATGCTAGATAATGATGAAGACACACAATAGACATACACGGATGGTCCATGGTAAACAATGTTAGAAAATGATGAAGACATCCAATAGACATGCACGGATGATCGATGACAACCCATACTAGATAATGATGAAAACATAGAATAGATACACAGGATGGCCAATGATAACACTGGTCAACACCAAATTTATTGTCTAAGTATTTTTAGCTGATTTAGGACGATTTTGATGTGCTGAATCCAAAAATCACATCGGTTTTGCTCAATCAGGTCAACTTTTTTAGCTATGGCCACATGTTTTTTCTTATGTTTTTGTTTACGTGTACGAGTATTTTTGCTTTATGTGATGGATTTTTTTTTATTTCTTGAAATAACGAACTCTGAAGAGTTTACATGCGGCAATTTATGACTAATTGGTATTTTTATTTTACAGTTTCATTATTTTATTCATTCATATTCATATTCATTTCATGTATTCATTTCTTCATTCATTCATTTACTCATTTATTCATTCATTTCATTCATTTCATTCATTTCATTCATTTCATTCATTTCATTCATTTCATTCATTTCATTCATTTCATTCATTTCATTCATTTCATTCATTTCATTCATTTCATTCATTTCATTCATTTCATTCATTTCATTCATTTCATTCATTTCATTCATTTCATTCATTTCATTCATTTCATTCATTTCATTCATTTCATTCATTTCATTCATTTCATTCATTTCATTCATTTCATTCATTTCATTCATTTCATTCATTTCATTCATTTCATTCATTTCATTCATTTCATTCATTTCATTCATTTCATTCATTTCATTCATTTCATTCATTTCATTCATTTCATTCATTTCATTCATATTCATCCATATTCATTCATTCATTCATTCATTCATTTATATTCATTATTTTACAGTTTCATAAAGCGTGCTTACCATGCTTATTTGGGTATTACACTTGGTGACCAGGATAAAGCTTGGGCGCCACACATGGTATGCAAGACATGCACCGAGTATCTGCGTCAGTGGACCAAGGGCAAGAAGAGTTGTCTGAAGTTTGGAATTCCCATGGTTTGGAGGGAGCCGACAAACCATGGCACTGACTGCTACTTCTGCGCTATTGATGTGACTGGGATCAACAGAAAGAACCGGAGCAGCCTCAAGTATCCTCATCTTCAATCAGCATGTCGTCCTGTAGCTCATTGTGATGAAATTCCAGTACCTGTCTTTGGAAAAATTCCTGACATTAGTGACGAAGATTCCTCCAGTGTTCAAGAAGATGAAGAAGAAGAAGTGGTTCTTGACGATGATGCTCCACATCCTTTTTCCCAAAAGGAGCTAAATGATCTAGTTCGCGATCTCAGCTTGTCAAAGTCCTCTGCCGAACTGTTAGCATCCAGATTGAAGGAAAAAAACCTCCTCTCTGATAGGGCTCGCATCACCTACCGCAACAGGCATCAAGAGTACCTTCGTTTTTTTTATCTGAAGAGAAGGACTTGGTGTACTGTACAGATATTGCGCAGCTTCTGCACAAGCTTGGAGTGCCACAGTACGAACCCAAAGATTGGAGACTGTTCATTGACAGCAGCAAGCGATCGCTGAAATGTGTTCTGCTGCACAACAGCAACCAGTTTGCCTCTGTACCCCTCGCACACTCGACTACACTGAAGGAGAAGTATGAAGCGGTGAAGTATGTGCTGGAGAAAATTCGTTATGATCAGCATGAGTGGTTTATTTGTGTTGACCTGAATATGGTGAACTTTTTGTTGGGACAACAGTCCCGGTTCACCAAGTACCCCTGCTTTCTGTGCATGTGGGATAGTAGGGACACTGCTCAGCATTACACGAAGAAGGACTGGTCTGTGCGGGAGGAATTGGTGCCTTGCAGAGCAAGGAACGTCATCAACAACCCTCTTGTGGACAGAGACAGGATACTCTTCCCACCGCTGCACATCAAGCTCGGCTTGATCAAGCAGTTCACCAAAGCTCTGGACAAGGATGGTGGCTGCTTCACTTACTTGTGCCAGGCTTTTCCAGGATTGACCATGGAGAAGTTGAAAGCTGGCATCTTTGACGGTCCTAAAATCGTCAGCTCATCAGAGATCCAGAGTTTGAAAACTCAATGAACGAAGTGGAACTGGAAGCGTGGAAGGCTTTTGTTCTGGTCGTGAATAACTTTCTTGGCAACAAGTCCAGGAACTACGCAAAACTTGTCACCAATATGCTGACTGCTCTCAGAAACCTCGGATGCAACATGAGCATCAAAATGCATTACTTATTCTCACATATGGATCGGTTTCCTGAGAATCTGGGATCAATGAGCGACGAGCAGGGGGAGAGGTTCCATCAGGACATGAAAGCGATGGAGACCAGGTATCAGGGACGCTGGGATGCAGTCATGATGGCTGATTACTGTTGGACTCTGAAGTGAGACATCCCTGCCGCTGAGCATTCTAGGGGTTCGAATAAACGGAAGTTCAAGCCCTGAATTTTGATCAATGATGACGTAGCATGCAATTTACATGTACTTACCTTTATCAATGTCTACTATTCAATTTACAGTAATCGATGTTTGTAACATTTAATTAATAAATTGTGTTAGAAAACATTTTTTTTCTCTTAAAAACCTATTTCGGATGATACATATTAACAAAAATCAACCGATAATGCCACAAAAATGCAATCGATTTAGTCAGAAGATCGGATTTTTTAAAATCAACTTGGCACAAAAACCTGACCTGATCGAGAGAAACGGATGTCATTTTCGGATTCATCGGTGCAAAATTGTCCTAAATCAGTTGAAAAACAGACAACTTACAAAAAAAAATATTTGGTAACCCAGTGTAATCAGTGCTAGATAATTATAAAGACATGTAATAGATATACACGGATGATTCATGGCATCCCATGCTAGATAATGATGAAGGCATACAATAGGTATACACGAATGGTCAATGATAACCAATGCTAGATAATGATGAAGACATGCAATAGATATACACTGATGGTCCATGACAAACAATGCTAGATAATGGTGAAGACATACAATAGATATAACACTGATGGTCCATGTCAACCAATGCTAGATAATAATGAAAGCATACAATATATATATATACACGGATGATCAATGGTAACCGGAGTGCACTTCTTCAACGTCAATCCCGCCGCTTGACAATTAGCTCACATCGAATCTCTTTGTGCCAGAGTTAAGGGTTGCTCCAGTGGATTACTGCATTCAGCAGGTAACAAAGGCCCCTCAAGTCATTTCTCAGCCAACCGAGGAGACTGGAACCCGATGCAGGCCATGCGCATCAGAAAACCAACGTTCGGGTCCACCGACCGAGTCGCCTGACACTCAGCGATCTGAGTGGCTGAAACGGCTGCGCAACATGTGTCGCCTCTGACGGACTTGCGCCATAAGTGTATTTAAGCATCCACCGCTTCCGCATCGCCGAAAGTGCTGTTGTGCCGGGTCATCGGTGACTTTCGCCACACTGCCGCAGGGCGTGTGTCTGCACACAGCTGCCACTCGGGTGTCGGCAGGCAGCGACTCCTTTCTCACCGTAGGGCATGCGACTGCACACAGCTGCGACTCTTTACAGTACGTCCTGGCAGTCACAGGACATGCTTACAGTATGTCCTGACGGGTGCAGAACACGTCTACAGTACGCCCTGGTAGTCGCAGCACGCGTATGCAGGACACGCTGCGTTCCTGCCGTAGCCATGGATTCCCAGACAGCTTTCTCGCGCACACCCTGTGCGGCCTACTGAGCGATTATTAGAGTTGGCGGCGCGGTCCGGCCGTAGGGCTGGCACGTGACCACCATACAGAGTGGGCGGCCGGCGCGCCTGCAGGTGCACCAGCCCGCCGCAGCTGAGCGCCGCTAATGGTTCGAGCACAGTGTGCACACTTCCCGCGGCGGCCCGCCGACCTAACGCGTAGTGGCATGTCAGAAACGGACACACACACGACCGGCTGTCGTAGGGCTAGCAATGGGAAAGCATGGCTACGTGAACGTAGCCATGCTTTCCGATCTCGGTCGGTTGTAGCCGGGCGGTATAAATGTTCAGAACGAAGGTGACTAAGCAATTCGATGGAAAAGCACGATGAGTGAGATTATGGGGACATGATGTCTTAATGAAGCTGTGCACGAGTGTTCGCGTATTTCCCTCTGTGTGTCGAACTTCACAGTTATTCGCACTTGCATTAATAAAAAAAACTATTTGTGTTTAGCTGGCTTGATAACGCAAAAGATAGTCCACCAAGTCATCAAAAAGGTGATGTCAGGTCACATTATCTGTATATGGGTGGATATTCACCTTTTATATGCCACGTTAACCTCATTTACCAAATGAACGCTTGTTGCACAGCAATTGTCCTTGCGCCATTCTAGCATACTATGAAAACGTCTGTAGCCAGACAGAACATTTATAGGCAGTTCTCACGTATGCTTGAATGGTATATAACAACTACGCTGTGTTTGTCTAAATGCGGAGTTCATTGGTGGGAAAAGGAGCATGCTGCTCAAAGCCTGGATGCATGGAAATGCATCCAAATGTATGGAAATGCTGCACGACTTTTCCATTTTATCTTTGCATATGGCTGTTTAGTTATTTCTTTCTTTTTCACCTCGCGAGTTCGAGAAAATAACTCTTTTGTTCTAGATCGATCAACAAAAAAGACCCTTTACTTCTCCTTGGAAAACATCAAATCAAAATGACACAATTTGTGTGTCTCAATTCGAGGAAACAAATCTTATAATGTCTTAGTCGCTTCAATACAGAAAAATACTCAGTACCCAGATGACATTTTCTGTCCCGCGATGAGCTCACTGCAGGAATGAGTCCTATGCAAAGTTGAGGTGAAACCCTCCGATAATTATCGAGGAAGTGTGAGTGTTTTCCTAAAATTGTTCGTTATCTATCAGTGCAATTGATCAAACTGGTTCCTGGTGGGAGCTTTCAATTGTACAACCATCTCAAAGCTACTCCGAAAAGAATTTGAATAACATGGACTTTAAAAAGCATGTAAAATGTTCGCACTTTTCCTGCACTGTTTGCGGTCATCTTCCGGCGCACCACTGCCCTGCTCTGTGAGTCACTGCGCGGTGCTGGACTGTAGCGTGAGCGTAGCCATGCCCTCATACAATGCTGCCATGCTGTATGTGCGTAGCCATTTACCCACACAATGCTGCTGTGTTCCCTGTACACCCATGTCCCACACAATGCTGTCGTGTTGCCTGTACACCCATGTCTCCACACAATGCTGCTGTGCTGTCTGAACACCCATATCCCCACACAATGCTGCTGTGTTCCCTGTACACCCATGTCCCACACAATGTTGTTGTGTTGCCTGTACACCCATGTCCCACACAATGCTGTTGTGTTGCCTGTACACCCATGTCCCACACAATGCCGTCGTGTTGCCTGTACACCCATGCCCCACACAATGCCGTCGTGTTGCCTGTACACCCATGCCCGACACAATGCCGTCGTGTTGTGTGGCGGTGGCCACCCGGACCACATGCGTCCGCGGTCGGCGGGCATAATCTACGACGACGACGCCCCACGCCGGGAGACACGTAAATCACATCACCGTCGCATCGGCGGGCACCGAGCGGTCGCACCCACTACCGCTGGTGTTCCATTATTGGTGCTGGCGCGGTCAGGCTGAGCCAGCCGTCTGCGCTGCGCCACGTTGGTCGCGACGCCGCGGCACGAGGCGCCCACTGCCCGGTGACCACTGACCGGTGACCACTGACCAGGTGACAGTCGCTCACTGTCACGTGTCCTGCAGTGGACGTCCAGCACGGTGGCGCGGCGGTGGGATACTCAGAGATTGTACTTCGCGTACTTCCGTTTGCGTTCCGTTAGCTGCCCGACGATTGCGATATCGGATAGAAGAAGACCGTTGGATTCATCGTGATTTCATTCATTCCATTCATTCCATTCATTGGCCGGCTGCACTGCGCCACCAGGGTCGTCAGCGGGCTCTACTTCGCTCCAGACGTCCTATTCGTCTGTGTTTGGCGTGCACTCAGCGGCCGACTGGCGAGACGCGCTACCCAGAGTGTGTAGCACCACGACCAGGCGGCCGGCCACGCCCAGTGGTCGCTGCTGGGCTGCAGGGCGCGGCGCGTGACTACCCAGCCACCGCGCCCGCTCGCACCAAGTGGCGAGCCACCGGCAGTGGCACCGGCAGCGACACAGTGGGGGTCACACGCACGCACTTTTCGTTCGTTGACGCCGATTACGTGTTGTTTTATTTTTTTTTGGGGGGGGGAGAGGACGCAATACAGCCATCAATTAATCGTGCTTCCTCTGACGTCACACGTGGTGGTTGCGCACCTAGGAGTTTGACTGTGCCCTAGAAATGTGATGTTTTTCTTTTAAATAATAATTAACGAGTTACTTTGGGTCACGCCGCAGCCAGGGTGATCTCAAGAGTCAAGGGGGCAAGCCAATGGCAAAGAATGCTGTAATTGCTGGCATCGGACAGATTTCAACAGGAAAATGACCAGCAAAAAAATGCTCTCATTACAAATTTTCCCACATCCCCACCCCACAGCTGCGCTACAGCTTACAGAAAAGAATGTTTTAATGACTTGTCACACTTCTGCACGCTATTTCTGGAAGCAGGAGTTGCGCGGTAGAAGATCTTGCATACGATCACAGCAGAATGCGCTTCCAACTTTCTGATATTACCTAGACAATCACTTGTCGATCTTGCTCCAACCACTGGCGGATCCAGCAGAAAGGCTAGGAGAGTTCCGACCAACCACTCACAAATCGACGAAGTTGATGAAAAAAAATAATGTCTCCCAAACCAAACACTGCCATATCGAAAATGGGTTTTGATGCACTTCTTAGGCCACGCGTAGTTAATTCCAAATCCAAAACATCTGTCGAGGATGTGAAAACCTCACGAAAACTGTGCATTTCCAGTCGCCTAAGGTTGTCTGGCACCACACGGCGAGCTCCACAACCCCAGACAAGGTGGGCGGGTCCGCTCGTGATCCAGACGCCGACGTCCGGTCTGGTGCAGACGTGCACTTCCGCTCAGGACGCCGCCGTGGGTGGGCGTGCGAACTGTGGTGGCACTGTGACGTAATATTATGTATGTCGTCCGGCTGTGCGGTAGATCACGTGCTACTGACGTTATACATTGGCGTCGGATGCAGTGCTGGGCAGCCTTTACTGCCCGTGGGGGTCAAGTGGACGTCCGGCGGTGGCCGACATGTGTCTGGGTCAGAAGTCGTGATGGGCTGAGACCTACTCAAGCTCACACGCCGCCTACCGGGCTAACGATAACTGCTGGCCCTGCCGCGACATCTAGAAAGCCGTCTATGCTGCACCAGTCAAGAACGTTCTGCAGGGAAATTATTCCCAGCAGCCCAACAGGAGGCAAATCAGCCGTCTCAACTTGCCAGAGTATGATCTGCTGCCAGTTCCAAAACGATCAAAGGATATCAGGTGGTATGAGCTATCTGTGCTTATGGAAGGTGAGCTTCCACCCGTCCAACTAACGAATAACTGCACCAGCCGCTCCACCACAGCGAATAACTGCACCAGCCGCTCCACCACAGCGCGTTTACTGCATCTCTTAAAACAGGTGCAAAATGTTCAATGGTGAAAAAACTAGTATGTAACTTGATGTCTGCTTCCTTATGTCAGCTAAAGGTTATGGCTTAATCCGACTATGAAAAGCAAAACTTCCCACCTTTGAGTCGTCGAACAAGCGCACACTCTATGCTATTACATCTACCAGGTTCCTACACAGTGCGTCGCACCTAGATGCGTCACAAAATTGATCTGAACTGGTGGAAGAATATGGCAGCTATATATCAGCACCAATCGGACGCAAACCACCGCCCGATCAGCAGGACGATTGACGACGCCGACGACCAACGGGGACGCCGACGGCTCACGTGAGCAAGCGCTCGCTCGCCCCACCCGGCCGTACAAACAGCAGCGCGACAAACAGCCGAGCAACAAACAGCCGAGCAACAAACAGCAGCACGACAAACAGCCGAGCAACAAACAGCAGAGCGACAAACAGCCGAGCAACAAAGAGCAGCACGACAAACAGCCGAGCAACAAACAGCCGAGCAACAAACAGCAGCAAGACAAACAGCCGAGCAACAAACAGCAGCGCGACAAACAGCCGAGCAACAAACAGCAGCATGACAAACAGCCGATCAACAGACAGCAGCGCGACAAACAGCAGCGCGACAACCAGCTGAGCAACAAACAGCAGTGCGACAAACAACCCAGCAACAAACAGCAGCGCGACAAACAGTCGAGCAACAAACAGCAGCGCGACAAACAGCAGCGCGACAACCAACTGAGCAACAAACAGCAGCGCGACAAACAGCCAAGCAACAAACAGCAGCGCGTCAACCAGCGGCGCAACTGTGTAGGCAGCGGCAGGCAGACCTGGCTCGCCAGGCGGCGCGTGGCTCGTCTGTTGGCAGCCGGTCACACGCCGTTGGTGACCGTGTCATTGACGTGTGTAGTGCTTAAGCATCGTGCTAGGGACGTCGTATTGCAGCGGTCAATCACCATGTCACATACGTGTTGCAGCGATTAAACATCGTGTTAAGAACGTCGTATTGCAGCTTTCAATCACCACGTCACAGACGTGTTGCAGGGATTAAACATCGTGCTACGGACGTCGTATTGCAGCGGTCAATCACCATGTCACATACGTGTTGCAGCGATTAAACATCGTGTTAAGAACGTCGTATTGCAGCTTTCAATCACCACGTCACAGACGTGTTGCAGGGATTAAACATCGTGTTAAGAACGTCGTGTTGCAGCTTTCAATCACCACGTCACAGACGTGTTGCAGGGATTAAACATCGTGCTACGGACGTCGTATTGCAGCTTTCAATCACCACGTCACAGACGTGTTGCAGGGATTAAACATCGTGCTACGGACGTCGTATTGCAGCTTTCAATCACCACGTCACAGACATGTTGCAGGGATTAAACATCGTGCTACGGACGTCGTATTGCAGCTTTCAATCACCACGTCACAGACGTGTTGCAGGGATTAAACATCGTGCTACGGACGCCGTATTGCAGCGACCAATCACCATGTCACAGACATGTTTCGGGGATTGAACATCGTGTTGCATATATTAAACACCGTGCGACAAACATTGTGTTGCAGCGTTTAATCACCGTGTCACGTGCGTGTTGCAGAGATTAAATACCGTGTTATAAACATTGTGTTGCAGTGTCCGATCACCATGCGACAGACGTGTTGCAGGGATTAAACACCGTGTTATAAGCGTTGCGTTGCAGTGTTCAATCGTCATGGCACAGACATGTTGCATTGATTAAGCAGTCGCCCGAAAAGTGCGACTACATTGTCAGGAGGCGCCCTCGCCTGGCCCAGCAGGATGTCTACATTATGGAGTTGCGCTACGGACTACGCCTGTACTAGTACTGTCAAGTAAGGTGCTAGAGTATCCCAGGGGGTGCCTAACTTTGCACTATGTGTGCTACCTATCGGAAACAACACCTTGGCTTTCAACAGAGGCACAACCTGGCCCAACAAAGCTTCTGACTGCCAAGAGAACACCGGCTGGTCCAGGATGACGCCTGATTCTTAAAGCACCCAACTGCTCAGAGGGACGCCTATATTGTTGGGAGAGGAGCATAAGTAGCTAATAATGGCCCGCATATTGTGAGGAGCGGCGATCGAATGACCCAGGAGGGCGCCAACATTCTCAAGGCACGCAGAGGTCCACAAACTGCCACTTTTGGCGAAATAGACGCCTGACCGTCCCGGAAGGATATCTATGTCTTCCGCCTTTCTTACCATTTTACAGATTCGAACTGGGTGGATACATTCGACCGATTGTGTGATCAACTGATTCGACATAGGTGGACGATGGTCGACTTAGTTAACATGCTATCTGAGGCTCTGCTCCCCCTTGGCGATGGCAAAGTGCATGTTTTGGACTCAACAGAGTCCAAGACAGAGTGTGCTCAGGGGCGCCGTGAGCAGGGGGGTTGGGGGAGGGTCGCGACCCCCCCCCCAGCCGGCAGAGCTGGGGGGATTGACCCCCCCAGTTTTGAGACCTGCCGGGCCCACTTTCGAGACCTGTCGGGCCCCAGTCAATGGATTTTTCCGCATTCATAAATGAACCAGAATGAAGGAAAACACTTCTCCCAGCATATGGTAGCAAATATGTAAAACAGGTATCTTGGCGGACTAGTGTTGTTTACAGCGCTTTTTAAACGCCGAAGTGACTGTACCTCTCCTTTTAGGGCCTTGGACTTACCCAATAAATAAACAATTCAGTGCCGGTGTCTCCTAATAGCCACCTACTGCCTGAGACTTGCTGTCACCATGGACATCCGATCTTTTTTTTATAAGAAGGTGAGTTTTGGAAGGGAAGCCGCCGGGCCCCTCCAAAATATCGGGAATGCACCCCCACCCCCCTGGTTGCTGAGTCATTGATGGGAAGACATAGAGGCCTGGGCCTCCCTGTGAGATGGGCCCATCTAGCACTGTCGGGGCCCCTTTTGTGTTAGCCCCACCCACTCCCCCCCCCCTTACAAATTTCCTGGCTGCACTGCTGTATGTAGGTACCAGATCAGTTTTATCACTGTCATCATGTCTAGGGTTGAGAAACCAAGGCCATGGCCCATTAATGGGTCTAAACAGTCGCATGCGCCATAAAGGCTGCATATATGCACACAAAACTGCCAGTGGTGCACTCAGGCAGGGAAGTTGGGAGAACTCAGATGCCCCCATGTGATCGGCCTCACCTACCCCTGTTAACTTTTCTGTCAACTTTCCAACTCACATATGTTTCACCACTTCCCAGGAGCCACAGTCAGCCTCACTAGTCCCTCGTCCAGCTGCCACGTCATCCTCCTCCACCGGAGCCTAAGCTCCTGTTACACCTCCACCCTGCAAGCGCGCCTGCACTGGTGAGTTCATAACACACCTGTCGCCCATTCTGTGGTGCTGTTGTTGTCTCGATATGAAAATGTTCATTTTTTTCTTTTTTAAGTGAGATATTGGCCCCTCAGGTACCCTCCCCTAGTACCCAGTGCCTTTTCACTGGGTTCGAAGGTAAACCCTATTTTCGCTTTCAGATCTTTCATTTTTGTATCGATTGATTCTCACTTTCATCTTTTCCCTTTTTTGATAAATGGTGCGATGCATAGAAACACAGAAACGATCGTCCCTTGTATGAGCAACTGGACCTACTTGCCGTCAAATCAAATGTATGTAAGGTCGAAAGGTAAAATGGGATTGTTTGTGCTTGGAAGTGCTCTGAAACTTGAACTCATCTCACTTCCGAACAGTATTTTAGGCCCCTGTTCAGAGCCAAATTTTGGGGGAAAATCAATGCCGGTTCCTAGCTAGGAAACCATTTGCTCTAAACCAGTTTCCTAGCTGAGAAACTGGTTTAGCGTAACCAGTTTCTTGGCTTTCCGCTCGCAAAGTTTCTTGGGGTTTTCTTTGGAGTTGTGCTGGAGTTGTGCTGGAGCTATAGCTAGAGTTGTGAAACCAGTGGTCAATGAAGGAACACCATCTCGTCGTCCAAAACTTGCGTTCGACGCGAGTGATTTTTCCACACATCCATTTTCTGGCCATTTGTATGCCCTTCCTCCTCCTTTTCTTCCAGATCCTGGTCTCAGTCGTGACTCAACATCATCGCCACAGCAGTCGCCATGGCGCCTCCTGGATTTAGAGACGCCAAATCAGCCGCCAGCTAAGACGATCCCTAAGCAGGTGCTTCAAGGCAAGACTGTGGTCTTCCATGATCACTGGTACCAGCAGTACCCATGGCTGCACTTCGACCCCGTCCGTGGAAAAGTATTCTGTTTCTACTGCGTCCGCGCGTACGAGCGCGGCACCGCCAACCCAGCTCAGAAACCTGGCTTCTGGGCTGGCGGCTTCAACAACTGGAAGAAGGCGCTGGAGAAGTTTAAGCAGCACGCCATCTCCACAGATCACGGGGACAACCTCCCAACTGCGAGCCGCCCGATCGCAGACGTCATTCAGACGGCCAATCAGCGCCAGCAGCAGACCAACAGGGCCTGTCTCGTGAAGATAATCACCAGCCTCGTGTACCTGGGCAGACAGGGTCTGGCCCTCAGAGGGCATGAACAGGACCAGGGCAACTTCATCGAGCTGCTGCAGCTGCGAGCCACCGACTGCCCCGAGCTACAGCAGTCGCTGCAAAGAAGGGAGCGATTCACGCATTCAGACTGTCAGAATGAGCTGCTGCTGCTCGCCAGTCATCAGGTGCTGCGAGAGATCATCACGGAGATCCAAGACAGTGCGGCCGGCGACCTCTGCTACTCCGTGATCGTCGACGGCACCCAAGACCTCAGCGGCCACGAGCAGCAGTCGGTGTGCATCCGGTATTCAGACAAGGCCCTCCAAGTCCACGAGGAGATCGTGGGGTTTCACGAGACTCCGTCGACGACGGGTGCTGCTCTGGCGCGCATCATCGAGGACTCGCTTCAGCGCATGAACCTCCCCCTGGCTGGCCTTCGCGGCCTCACTTTCGATGGGGCTGCAAACATGGCGGGAGGTTTCCGCGGTGCCCAAGCCATCCTGCGCGGCAAACAGCCAGCAGCGCTCTTTGTCCACTGCGGCGCCCACTGCATCAACCTAGTGGCGAAGGAGAGCGCCGACGCCTCCCAGCTGATCCGCAACGCCCTCTACACACTGAACGAGCTGGGGCGCCTCTTCGGCCAGTCCCTCACCTTCCGGGAGAAGTTCCGGCAGCTGTGCGTGGGCAAGGGGGAGGAGGTGCCAAGGAAGCTGCGGCCGCTCTGCCCCACGAGGTGGACAGTGCGGCTACAGGCAGTGGATGCTGCCATCAAGCAGTACAGCGAGGTACTGGCCACGGTGGCGGAGCTGGGCGCTGGTCGCAGCCACGTGGCGGCGAGAGCGGCGGGCCTTCACGCCCAGCTGCGCAAGGAGTCAACCCTGCTGGCGCTCCACCTGGCGCGTGCAGTGCTGTCGCCTTTGGACCGGCTTAACCGCAGCGTCCAGGGCTCCCGCTGCACTGTCTCCCAGCTTCTGCGTGGAGCCGAGTCCGCCAAGCAGCAGCTGCAGGCTCAGCGCGACGAGGCGGACGAAGCCATCCAGGAGTGCCTGCAGCAGGTGAAGGGATCAGGCTGCGACGTGCCCATCGTGCTGCCGCGGGAGAAGCGCGCTTCAGCCAGCAACGCCGACGGCGACGGCGGTGAACCAGACGAGCCAGCTAACATGCAGCAGTACCTACGGCGAGGCTGCTGCTGGCCATCGACACCGCCTGCATCCAGCTGAGTGACCGCCTGGACCAGGAAGGCGTCAAGCATCACGCCAAGGCGGAGCAGGCGCTGCTGGCTGACGGTGGTGCCGCAGGCCTCAGAGAGTTTCTGAGCAGCTCTCCCTGGTCAGCGGAGCTGTCAGCTGCTGACCTGGCGCCGCAGCTGCGCGTCCTGTTTAAAAACAGGCGGCCGGAAAGCCTCGAAGAAGCGGCAGATATAATCCGGAACCTGGATGAGCCCACACGCAAGATGTTCCCGGACGCAGTGAAGCTGACGCGCCTGCTACTCACCCTGCCGGCCAGCTCCGCCACGGCTGAGCGCAGCTTCAGTGCGCTCCGCCGGCTGAAGACATGGCTGCGCGCCACAATGGGGCAGGCGCGCCTCAACGCGGTAGCTGTGTGCCACGTCCACCGCGACCGCCTGACTCGCGTGGATGTCGACCAGGTCGCGGCTGCCTTCATCCCTCAGAACCCTGGGCGAGAGCGGGTGTTCGGGCTCGCGTAAAGGACTGGCGAGTGGCGCGCGTGTGTCACGGCGGCAGCGGGAGCTCCAGTTTGTTTATGAGCCCTCTAATTTCAGATTGCTTGATTGAACTGCCGACGTGTCGCGGTACATTACCTGATTTTGTGCTTTGCCTGGGACGGGAGAGCCAATTTTTATTTCGAAGAACGTTGTAGCATTTTGCTTTCATTCCTCACGAACAGTTGTTGTATGTTTGTAGGTATGAATTCCTCGTGGCAGTTGCTGAATTTATCTAGTCCGCATCGGTGTCGCTGATGCAGTCGATGATGTACGAGTCAAGTATACGCTTCTGAATGCTGAAAATGTTGCCATAGTCGGGGAATGTTACGCTTGTTGCCGAATCCGGGGCAATGGTAGAAAAGTTGCTATGATTATCAATGCAGAGTTGCTGTTCATGGATAAAGCATGAAGTGTTCCCAGTTTATTGTTTTTGACTGGTTGGCTGTACACACCAAGCTTTGCTCTCTCCATCCACTCCCCCCCCGCTCACCGGACATTGGACCCCATAGGTCGTTGCTGAACTGTGGAGCCTGACCCCCCCAGCCAAAAATTCGTGGCGGCGCCCCTGAGTGTGCTTATTGCCGAAAGCAGGCTATTGCACAAGACGTGGACGCCAAGGGCGAGATGAAGGCCAGGTCATCGTCCTGTGATGAGACAAGCGTCCTTATAGTCAAGGTTGGAGTTCCTCTCGAGATCGGCACCCCTGTGGTTCCGTCACTCGGCGCAGTTTGTACTGATCTGACACACCTCCCAGGCGGGATCGGTGCCCTTGGTTTTCTCCAGGCGCCTTTGCAATGGTTTAACACGCCACTTGACTGATCATTGAATCAACGTGTAGGAAGAAGTCCTGGTGTCAGCATTGTGTCGAACGAGCAGGAGACGGAGGGAGGCAGAGGAGGCTACCTCAGCAGTTATTGTCTCTCCGATACCTACCGAGAGGGCGGAACCCGCCACGCTTATTGGCCCCGGCCACCATTCTCAGTGGCATCACGGGACTCGTGGACCCTAATTATTTTAAAGATCAGTATTCCCAGAAATCATCGAAACACGGGCGTAGCCTGGCATGTGTTATGGTACATACTTCTGCCGATCACTGATAGATAACGTAACAGGAGGGATAATAGCTGGTAGCACTTCCCTCTAAATCGCGAGTTATGGGTAATTAATCCAACTTAATGCCCCAATGTATCATTGATAGATGTAGTAGGGTGATCGACAATTGAAATAGCTGCCTTGATCTCTTCAAGGTTATCCTAGATCAATGATCAAACTTGACGTCAGATGACCTTTGTGGGGTTAAGATTATTTACATAGTTATTGTACACGATAATGCTGAACTGAGTCTAATTTTTCCCTGGGGTCTATGGAGTGTGCCCCCAATCCATCTCGGTCTGCCCGTTGCTTTTATATAGGCATTTTTCCTGCCCCCCCCCCCCTCCAATACTTTTCAGAAATAAACCCCCGTGCCTGCACTTTTATTATTCATGTTTGCTAATTTTCATCCAAGCGTTTCCTCTAAAGCGCTGACAATCTGGGTTCAAAGAATGGTTTTGTGGTTGCACTTTTCGTGGCCGCCCGTGGCGACAAGTCGTGTGGATACGGCAGGCCGCCGGTCACGTGGCTGCATCATGTCACGTGACCGTGACCAGGGGCGACCGGTCGGCACGCTCAATGCCAGTTTGATGCAGGATGCTGTGTCGAACGGTTGTTTCCATACACTGAGCGGGAAAGCTGTCAGACATAAACGACCGTGACACACCGTGACACCTGGACCGTTTTGAAAGTTCGGCCGTTCAGTTACGGGCACTACATTCGGCGGATGACTTCAATTTCGGTAAGAGTGCGGTTAATCGGCTGCAGCAAATCGGATGAGCATATTTCTGAACGTCTGTACTTTCAAAAAACTTGATGCAATAAAGCTACATCTCCACAGTCTGTGATGACTCAAATTGGGACCAGACCCCAGCAGTGGCGCAACCAGGATTTCAGTTCGGGGTGGGGGGCCAGGGTTGGAGAGCGGGCCCCCTCGCAAGCGGGCCCCCCTCATGTTTTAAAAAAGTCTGCGGAAAACATGCACTTACTTTTGAGCGGGCCCCTATGTTTGTAAAACTTCGCAGAAATAAAAGCACTTTTCCTTTATCAGGGGCCCCGGTTCGTGGCGGGCCCTAGTTAAAACGGGCCCCCAGATTTTCAGTTGGTTCAAAGGACCCCTGATTCGAGCCACAGATCCGCTTCGCGGGCCCCTAGCCAGGGCTCTGAGTAGGGTGGCCCACTCCGAGCCAGGGGCCCGCTTCGCGGGCCCCACGCTCGGAGCGGGCCCCAAAAAAATTTCGGGGGGGTCATGGCCCCTTGGCCCCCCCCCCATGGTTGCGCTACTGGACCCCAGCCTTCCGAGCCCCCAGACTACTACAGTAGTACATGCAATGGGAAATGCGACTCAACTGGGGGAGGGGGCGGTCATGAGTGAGGGAGACATGTTCTTCCCCTCTTAATTAACATGTTAGAGGACCTATCGCGTTGCAGTCCAAATTAAGGGATGTTTTTGGAATTGCTTTTGTCAGCTAGACACTTTTCACCACAATAACAGCGGCCAAAATATTACAAAAACACTTTGTTTTCGTGCAACACCTAGGTCATCACTCCGGCAGACTATGGGTAAGTAAAATTGGGTAATATTTTACATATCCGGTTGTATATTTGAACAGTCCGACATTCCCTACCTATGCGCGGCACATTCAGTTACATTTCTAGTGTAAACAACGCTTCAGCAGAAAGTAAAAGATTATCGAAAATGATCCCCTCCAAGCAGTCATAGGAGGGGACAGCCAGCCCTCTCCTTCGGCGCCGTCCATGATCGTAACGTACCGTCCGTTCGCCACCCGTCGGCAGCTGGACCCGGACGGAGAAGGTGCGCCTCCTGGAGGGCGCGGGGCGGCCGCGGAGCGAGCGACGTCCACGCAGCAGCCGGCTGCTGGCCAGTAGCGACGGCACGCGCGTCACCATCGACAGCCGCCGGCTCAACCTGCCGCCCAGCGTCGGCGTCGGGCGGCAGGCCGGCCGCAGACACGGCGCGCCGCCCGGGACTCCCCAGGCGGGAGAGGCGCCGGCCACCGCGCTCCGATCACATCTACCGCCTCCGTCCGCCGATGAGTCGCGCATCGCACCGTCTACCATATCCGTGGCCCTCGACACCTCCACCAGCCGCACGCACGCATGCGCCCGCCGAAACACCGCACGCCACGCGGCCGCCGCCAACACTGTCGCGGCGCAAACAGCCCGCCAGCTCCGGACGGCTTCTGCTGCGCCGGCCCTCGCCAGCTGATGACGTGACGTCACAGATGACTGACGGCGCGCAGACGCCTGGTGAGGGTCCGCCCTCACTCGTAAAGGTATCTCGGGTCCGGCACAAACTGAATGTTCGACGAGGCATGGACATCAGTCACGAGCACCAAATTACTGGGCGATATCGCGACGAGGCATAGGCGATATTAGTCATGGGCACCAAATTACTGGGTGAGGGAGTCACCTGCACTGAAAAAAAAATTTGACTAACGATGATAAATACGAAGGGAAATACGAGCGAAAAAACCAAGAGTACTAACCATGCCTACTAAGGGATTCACCGACAGGGTTAGGTGCTGTAGCTAATTGGCATAAATGACTTTGTCATTGCCTTGGTGCCCTACCAAGCAACTAAGAAGAAAACTAAGCTCGCCAACTACACCGACTATTACTGGGGTTGTGCTGTTTGTATCCTCCTTAGTCACTAAGGTCAATCAACTAAAACAACTAACCAATGCTACCAACATCTTACTGTCCTTGCTTTAGTGATCTTAGTTCTGGACATAGTTAGTTGAATTGGTAAAGCATTAGTAAGGCCAGTTTGTAGCTGTGTTGGCCAATTCCCTAGTTGAGTTTGCTGGTAGTATTAGATGTCTTGGTTAGTAGTCACGGTTTTGCTCGTAGTAAGAATGCTCCAGAACACGAGGCCTCTGCCACGACGGCCGCCATTATTGTATCAAGACTGACGCTGTGCATAGCGCTGCGCTGCCAAGCTCATAATCGCTTTTGTTTAATTACGTGCATATTTCATCGTTCTAGCTGTAGCTCTAGCTTCCATCGTTCTTCATCGTTCTCATTCTGCATTGTGTCCGTGCAAAGTGAGTGTTTTGCCTGTGTGCATGTTTCTCAGTCAAGTTAGTGTAGGTACCTACTTGAGTATCTCAATGGGTCTAAATTCGCCAATTTGGGTTGGAAACTCCACATACCAGAAGTGTTCTAAATCTAAATCGGATGTTGACCTGTCCATTGCGATCTTCTGTCGGTCTGTGTCAGTGATTCCGAGAAATAAGTGCATGATAGCACACCAGGTGTGAATGCATAAAGCACACCAGACATGAATGACATTCAATCAGGGACTGTTACAATGGGGGCCACTGGGGGAATGCGTGCCCCCCCCTCCAGAGGAAGGTGGAGCCCCTCTGGGAAGGCTTCAGTGCACCCCTTAAAATTTTCAGTTGGATGCATTCTTCTGAAAGGAAAATGCTCTCTCTTTGAAGTAAAGTCACTCCCCCCACCACCAAACTTCCTCTTGCCAGGTGGTAAATTTCCAGTTTAAGGTAATTTCTTATTTCTTGGAATTTTATTTTTTAAATACAGTGTTTTTAATATGCTGAACATGATGTAACCACTCATTTCCTCTGAAATGCATACTTGTCAGCTGACAGGAAAACTAACACCCAAAAAGTGGCTTGGAGTTGGGTAATATACCTAGCATAGCAAGTAATGTTCAAAATATAGAAGAAAAGATGTAACATAGCCTAACCTAACCTAGCCTAACCTTTCATGCAAGAAATCAAATTATTTGGTAAATTCGTGCTCTAAGGTGTTTTTTATTTACCTTTGGAATACCACGTTTATGAGGGTGACTATAGTCACCTTCATAAACGTGGTATAATATAAGTATATAACGTGGTATATATAACGACATAAACGTCGTATATAACGTGGTATATAAGATGATGGGACCATGTCGGGAGGCGAGGCGAGGATGTAAGGAGGCGAGGATGTCGGGGCGGACAACAAGTGAAGAGAAGAGCCAGGCAACGAGCAATAACATCAGCTCAAGGGAGTGCTGCTCTGCAGACTACTCCCGGCACTGGGAAAGCCCCCCATCGTGTAGAGTGCCGCCCAACTCCCTCAGCTGTACAAAGCACTGCGAGTGCAATGCCACCTCCACGGCGAACATTCAGCCGATGTCTCTTGCAGCCTCCGCGATTAACGCTTCGTCAAACGCAGAACGTCGGTAAAGTCCAGCAACAGAGACGTTGTCGTCGACTCAAAATCGGCCACGGGAATGTCAGCTCGCTGACCAAACACCTAGACGACATCAACCAACTGTTATCGACCGAGCAATTTGACATATTCTGTGCCACCGAGACACTGCTCTCCGTAGATATGGACGACAACACCCTCATCTTACCTGGCTTCAACATCAGGCGGAGGGAAGTGTTGCACGGGCGTGGAGTCGCTATTATCTCCCGTAATCGCCTCACTGTCGAGCCACTGTGGGTGCCTACACCGAACTCATCTCTAGAATCACTGTGGATCACTGTGACTGATCTAACAAAAGTTGTCATTGGAGCTGTCTACCGTTCCCCAAATAGTGCAGTGACACCGGCCAATGAGGAGCTACATCATCAGCTGGCACACGTCCTAAGCCTGGGCAAGCCCATCTTTCTTCTCGGTGACACCAACTTTGACGTGCTGCAGCCCGACAAACCGGGTGTGCGGGCTTATCTGCGTACGCTTTGCGATCTGTCCCTCAGCCAGCTGATAACCAACGTCACGCACCCACCACGACGAGAAGGAGACAGCCCGAGTCTCCTCGATCATCTCATCACAAATCGATCTGACCTGACCACAGAAGTTCGAGTCATTCACACAGATTTCAGCGACCACGACGTCATTGCTGCATCTATCACAATTGACAGGCGTCGCCCTCAGCCGACCGTCATTACCATCCGATCGACAAGACGCTTAGATCAAAATGCTTTGTGCCTAGATCTGCTGTTGGCCGACTGGTCCGCCGTTTATCAAGCGACAAACACCTCGGACAAGTGGGACGCATGGCTGGCTGCATGGCAGCCAATAATCGACCACCACATGCCCCGTCGTCAAATCAAGCTGAAGCACCGGTTGCTGCCTTGGTTGCAGCATGATGACGTTCATATAGCAAGGGCAGCACTGAAACAGGCGCGCGAGCACAGAGATGCAGCACGAAGCGAAGAAGCCCAGCGGAATTACTGTGAGCACAAGAGCGCACTCCGAGCGGCTCAACATCACGCATGCGCAGAATACTTTCATACTGCTGGTACCCGCACACCGTGGAAGAACATCCGCACCCGTGGTTCTTTACATCTGACACCCAAGTAAAAATGAATTGGGATACACTGAAGTATAAAACTGATTATAAAAAGTAACCAAGTGCTCATATTATTAAGTAAAATAGGATCAAAAATCGGTCTAATATATTTCGGGCGTGACCCTTCTTCGGTGACAATAAACATACAGAGACATCTTACGCAAAGGATTTTACGCACATGCTATATATATTAAGCCGTCTACCAATATTGACGAAATCATCATCTGCGTCCAAGTATTTAAATTACAACATAACAAAGGGCATTGTAACAATTACATGTGATGCGACACTAACAGAGCCAAAATGTTCGTCGTTTTCCTAGACACCCTCTGTATACACCTACCCTATGCCTTTCTATATACACATATCCGTGATACGTCAGTGCTCTCGAAGTGTTCGCGTGTGTGGATGAACGAGTTTGTAAGTGAGTGAGGGAACACGTGGGTGCGTACATGGTGAAGTCGGCGAGTGCAGGTGACGTCTGTACAGTGTCATGCTGTATAGGAAACTGGCTTTAAAAGGGTCCATGATGCTACCATTGTGTTTAGGGGAATTTTGGTTCCTGATTTCAATGGATTCTGCAATTTTGAGTTCTGCCAAGTCTTTACAAGTCCGCAAGATTGTGATGCTGAGCGTTGCTGGAATGATGGTGCTTTCTGGGTGATTTGTGGCGAAATGCTCTCCAAAAGGGGTGTTTTTCGTTTTGTTCTTTGCGTCTCTGATGTGTTCCATGTATCTGTCCCTAACCATGCGTGTGGTTTCCCCAATATAGGTTATGGGTTCGTTGGGTTCGTATGGGTTATAGGTTATGATTTCGCCAATATTGGGAGACGGCTTAATATATATAGCATGTGCGTAAATTATCTCTGTATGTGTATTGTCCCCGAAGAAGGGTCGCGCCCGAAATATATTAGACCGATTTGTTATCCTATTTTACTTAATAATATAACCAGTTGGTTACTTTTTATAATCATCTTCAATTCGACTATGCTCAACACAGCTCTCCGCAACATTATCAACACTGAAGTATCTATAGATACTTCAGGTGTCATAGGTGTCATAGGTTCCATATAAGTGTCATGTATGACACCTACCTCAGTCACTCACTGTTGCAGGGTGAAGGGTGTTGTAGTGTTGTTTTAAAGATCATATTGCTTTCCATTACCTTCCAGAGCAATCTCAATGTACTTCTTGTTGCCGAAGAACCTGGCGCTTTAACACCCAATCAGTTTCAGTATGATTGTGCCTTGAGATCAGTATGATCAGTATGATTTCAGTATGATTGTGCCCTGAATGGGAGGTTTTACACACATTTTATCTCCATGTAGCAAAGAAAATAGTTATATTTGTTTGGCTAAGTTAGGCTTTTTAATTTTTTTTTGGTATTTAAAAATTCACCTTCAAGAAGTTCTTCACAAAACAGGTTAGCGCTAGGTTAGTTTTTTATCTTTTGACATGGTATGTTAGGCCAGGTACGTTAGGTCATGCCACATTTTTTCTTTGAATAACATGATTTTTAATGCTACATTACCCAACTCAATGCCCCCTTTTCTGGTATTATTTTACTTGCCAACTGAAAAGTGAGCATTTACAGAGAAAACAAGTGGTCACATAATGTGAATCACATTCATAAGCATTGAGTTGGGAAAAGAAATTCCAAGAATTTAATAATTACCTTCAAGCACAATTTCTTCTTAGTTCCCTGGGTCTAAGCATGGGGCATACACAAGGCCTACCTTTGGGCCAATTGACAATGACTTGCAAAAATAAGGGCTGCAACAATCTCTGAACACCCACAGAGATACCCACTTAATCATAGGTGCAGAATTTTGAAAATGTTTGTGAATGCACAATACATGAAGGCAATGGGTGGGCCAAAATGGATTGGAGGGCATACCACATAGTGTCCCATGTTAAAAGTCTACATTATTCGGAGGGCACAGCCAAGATTGATGGGCAAGTGCCCTCTCAAAGACACACCAAGCTATACCCCTGTACCTAATTTGAAACTAATTGTAAAATTTGCCCCACATACCCACTCATTTGAAGTTCGTATTTGTGGTCATTCTCAACTGATCCTGGATAAAAAAAACAACAACATAATGCACTATTGCATGAGGCTTGGAAGTGCAGTGTTAAAATAATTTGTTTTCGTTAGGTGTGAGATGTCGAAATGAGTCCAGTAGGATGTCGAAATTTGCCACGGAAACGATATAACCTACCATAATAAGTTCTTCAAACACAATTTAGATTCGAGAGCACGCTCATGTGTGCGCGTTTTTCCTTTGTTTTGAGATGCCTAATTTAGGAGAAAATATTTTAGTGATAGCAATATATAATATATATCCTTATCAACTGATGTTGCATAGCAGTCCACATCATAGGCAGGCAATCCTACCTGGAACGGTGCTAATAAATGTTTGTGCATCAAAATCCACAATGGTAAGCATCAGCATGATACTTATCAACAAGAGACTTAGAAATTAGATATCAAGACTATATAACGACTCGTCACGAAGTACGATGTCAATACTCCGCTGGGAAGGATGTCAGTTCAGTGTTCAGAAAGTGGTATATACCACCCTACTTCACAAATAATTTATCATTGTGGAAGTGCCGTACCTACCCTCAAAATGGTGGTTGACATTTTCGTTAAATTTGTCCTTTAAGGTGCATTTGAGACTTGGAAACAATGATGATTATTAACATGGTGATGATCTGGCCATCATTTATGGGTATTATTGCAGCCTGGGTCATTCACAAAATTGCACATGTTTCCTCAGTGAAGCAAGAAAAGAGGGTAATATTGCAGTTTAAGTTGTTCGGGAAAGAAGTTTTGCACCCATTTTACCTCCATAAATCAAACACAGTCGTTAGGCTAATTTAGGGTAGGTTAAGGTATTTTGCTTGGATCTTCTTTATTTTTAAGGTGGGAAAAAATTGTTCTTTAAGAAGAGGTTAGGCAGGAAATTTGTATTTTTGTTCCAATATGGCACTTTGAGAAAAAGATATTGCTGAAACGTGTTTCTGAGTATCAGTAAGATGATGCGACTATTTCCTTCCTTTGTAAATGAGACTGAAATTTGTATTATATTGAAATTCTTTCTACCTACTGGTTTGACATGGCTGTCTACCAGCTGCTAGAATTCCCCTCCCCCTTATTTTAGGTTGCCTGTGGTATGCAAATGATATGTCCTGCCAATGCAAGCTCCTGTAAGCTCCTGTCCAAATCCATCTTTTCACTTATCATGCAGCCGTGAAGCGCTGGTTGTGTCATTTTCTGGCCATAGTAAGCTCGATTGTATTCCCGACATTCCCTGCATTTAATTAAAAATCCATTGATCCAAGCTTATTGCTCCTTGCATTGCCAGCGAGGTTAACATTCATCCTATCGGATTTTCTTCTGTTCCTACTTTCTTCAGCCCTGTGCTGCACTACATCTGCCACTTTCCCACATGGCCTTCTTTGTTCACTGCTGTTTGGTACACAGGAGCTCTTGATACTCTGGTTGTGATTGTGGTTTGTTTTAATTGTTACATTGCGATATTTTTGCCGGTAGTTATGAATGTGTCCTTTCCCCCCCCCCAAACAAAAAAACAAGTACATCAGAGTCATTTCTGTTGTTTTTTTGGACCATTTATCACAAAGTAGCTGCCCCGATAGCTCAATTGGCTAGAGCGCTGGCCTGCATTGGTCTCTCCTGTCCTGGCAAGATGGGGTTCGAATCGCTGCACGCGCTCGCATTTAGCCCCCGATCGGGAGGGTCAGTTGGCAACTGGTGCGATAAGGCCGGGGACGAGCTACCGTGTCGGTGCACTGGTGGAAAGTTAAACCAGTCGAAATTCTGCCGTTAAACTGGATTTTACAGATCGGGTGGTAGGGCCAAGGTTCACGCAACAAGCTCTGCTCAGCAATATAACCATGGTCCATAAGCCACCCCAGCAAGGATTCGGACTAGATTTCTTCCTTTTATTAAAGTACCTACTAGACGTTCACAATCTTGAATTTCGGGGAATCAACATGCTTCAGTGTATGCTTTGTAATATTGAGTTTCATGATGGACACAAATATTGCAAGCATTCAAGAGCACATGAAGGTGACCCAAGATTCTATTTGGCATGTGACAAATGTGCACGTATATGTCGAAGAGTCGACCTATTCAGAAAACATTATCGTTGGCATGAAATGGTGGAAAGGAGGGATGAGAAAACATTGTCAGAATTTGAAATGGAACCAGAAAGCAATGATGGTGACCATAGTGGATGTGGCATAGATACTGCAGATTGTTCATCAGTGACACCAACCCTCTTGGAACAGGAGTCAGTCAGAACAACCTACAAAAGCAGCTCCATTAATGTGGCAGACTTCATTATGTCTCTGCAAGCTAAGGCTGTTCCTAAAACCATATGTCAAAGCATAGTGAGTAAAATGAAAGACATATGTCAAGCTGTAGTGACTGAATGTGATGATATGAAAAACAAAACCCAAATGCGCAGCCATCATAAATATTAGGAAATTTGAGCACTATGAGGGAACTGAGAAAGATCGACACGAGTCACAAGCTCATGCGTCACGCGAAGGTTGAAAAGGGATATATGGCACCCGTTCCGTGCACCATAGAGGGACGATCAGAAGTGCATGTGCCCCAGTTCATCCCGCCAAGTGTGCAGTTGGTATCAATTCTTGAGGAGACAGAGTTGCAAATGGATGTGCGATGCCAGCATGGGGTGTACTGTGACATTTTTTTTATGGATCTCAGCATCGAAGCAGTGCCGAATCTGGAGATATTCTCTTGATATTCTACTATGACGAGTTTGTGGTGTCCAATCCTGTGGGTAACAAGACAAGAAAGTACTCCATTGGTGCCATCTACTACACAGTGGCAAACATGTTCAATAGGTCACAGCTTGCTGACATCTCTACGAGACCTTTCTAATGATACATAATTTGGAACTGGAATCTCCGAAAACTGGAAATGTAGCGTTGGGGTGGGGACAGAAATATTACAAAAATTAGTCAGCTGAGAACCGAAACCCCGACCTTGTCTCTTAGAATAGCTATTAGAGGTATGACGTTCAGCCTTCACTTCATGACTGAACCTATGACTTCTCACGCAGAGAGATGCAGCTATCCAACGCAGAGAAACCCATTTTTTCTACGGGCCTAATTTGGAAAAGAGTAGGGGACCAAATCTCCTCTTGAGGGAGAGGGTCGGCCGACCAGCGGCCGTTCCCGGGTTAACCTCGACACACAAAGTTACTCTTCCACTATTGGGAGCACATTCTCTTTAAAAACGTATGTTTGCAACATGCTTAATTTTACATGAAAAGTGGCATTCGTGCATCTTTTGGGTGCTTGCATGCTATTTCGCATTCTTCCCTAAGCTTTTGTTATTGCGTTAGAACATTTGGCAACAAGACTGTGATCGCTTGTACTTTGCAAGAGCTCCTACGCAACATAAGCATGGATGTTCTTTCTCAGTCAGGCGTTCTCTGAGCAACTGGTATGCGATCTTTGTTCTCCCCTTTTCCAATAGCTTTGCTTTGACACCTTGATCATTTTCCATAATAAGCAAAGTTCAACTTTAGTTTGCTACATTATTTGACTGATGCTATTTTCGCAGACAACGCCATGAACTCGCTCCTGCGTGTGATGGGGGAGGAGGGCAGGCAGGTCTTCAGCGAGGGCGATGCACCATACCCGCACATTATCGAGGAAGAAGACGGATGGAGTGTAGTCGTTGAAGGGGAACATGTAGTGCGCGCAGCGAAACTGGAAGGAGCGGTCGGCTTATGGTGCGTCTCTCACTACATCCTGCACCAAAAAAAAACGGCGAGGTCGGTGAGAAACACAAACTGGTTCATTCGAACGAAGGTCATGAACGTCCATTGCGAGATGAACCCAGATAAATCAATCGTCAGGGACATAGAGATGTGGGGAAAAGTGCTAGACTTGCTAGCATCCCTCAGCCGCTATCCACCCTCGGCGCTCTCTTCTCTCGCATAGGTCGCCAGCCGAAGAGGGGGCGGGGGGCGTCTGCGATCTCGAAAGAATGTTGTCTCGGTTTTGCTTGTGTGATTATCCAGGTTCTCTGTTTGACTGACGTGTGGGTTGTCATGCAAGGAGTCGCATGAGGCTCCGAAGGCTGTGCTAATCGTGTGATATTCCAGTCTAGAGTCATCGTATTGTCATTCAACATGCAAACATTGCTATTCGACATTGTTTTGAATAGCATTGCTATTCAGCATAGGATCGAATCAGATCAGAGTTTGAAGCCATCCAGCCCGTTCTAACCTTTTTTATATGTGATGGCATGGATAGGTCATTTCGGCACAGTTGTTTAACATCCGTTTTATTTTTCATAGAATACACTTGCTACTTTTTGACTGTGGCTATTGGGAGATCGACGTTTGCACGCCGGGTCACGGCGCCATACCCCTGCGGCAGAAGTGGTACGGAAGCAAATGAAAACAAACCTGACATACTGTATGTAGTCTTGCAAATTGTATGAAGGCTTTTGTTAACCTTTGTCACACTCTGCGAACCTCCTACTATATGTTCGCATGCACATATTGCTTAATCGCTGCCCATGTAAATATACTTCAGTTGAGGCTTCTTGAATTACACTTCGGCGGTGCTTTACCAATAATGACGAGTGCGAACGTATAGTGCACTGATCACCTGACAGGTAGCGAACGTTATGCTTATTTTCCCTATACTTATCGATATTGTTCGTATGTCTCCAATCAGTAGTAACCTTGCTACAGTTGCACCTGCCTCTTACGTGTCCAATTACATGGCACACCGATGAACGGCTAAACCACGTAACACTGACAGATATTCATAGAACCGATAGAAGTCCTTGCAGGGAAAATATGGCAAGCCATGCATTGGCTACCGGTACATCAAGTATCAGTGGCAGATCCAAACACGCGCTTCAATGATGGCTTAGTGGAGGGATGAAGTCACTCTCCCCACGCCCCTCCCCCCCAAAAAAAAAACAGATTATGAAAGAACGTTGGGTTTCAATGGGGTCTCCCTTTGGGTTTCAATTTATTTTTACCTTCGAACTAAATCAAAACATAGCTGTCTACCTAAGAACTAAATCAAAACAAACTTTGGGATGCATTTTCCGTACAGGAGAATGTCACTTACCTACTGCAATCAAACCTTTTGGGGGCATGGTATCGTAACCCCCTCCCACGGTCCGCCACAATGAGGAAGAATATGGCTGCAATATAGGCTTTGCTGAGACGTGCATGGTCTGGTGGACGTGGGCCTTACTGAAACGTGCATGGCTTGAATTTGGCGCCGTCTGCAGTGTTTCGACAGCAGATGTCGCCTAATATCAACAGCATCGGAAACATCTCCGGTCGTCGCTGTTGCCACGGGCAAGAAAAGATCTCACTACTGAGGTCTTGGAAAATCGGGTACAAGTGCTTGGTGGGATTAAGCAACCTGGAAGGTGGGTTGTGACCCTACCAGCCCATAACCGGACCGCCTACCCATCCCTTACTCCGAATCGCCCACGTTGATTGTCGCATAATTTGCCTTTTGTTAGTCAAAGTATTTTTCGTTATTACTGGTTGTACCCATGGTTGGTCATACTAGTATGTGTTGGTACTCTTCGTTGGTTATCTTACTTTCCTTCGTTAGTGTCATTAGTATACATGGTTAGTCGTATTAGTACCGCTGGTTGTTCGCCTTAGGATTCACGTTATTGCTTTAGTCGGTCCGGGCTGTCTACCTGTTGGTTACGTTGGTCGCCTCGGTTAATACCTTATTATCCTTGGTTAATCGCCTTAGTACCCGGGGTTAGTACCATTGGCTCGTAGCCTTAGTGAACTTGGTTAGTCCTGGTAGTAGCCCTTGTTAGTTATGTTGGTTTTCATAGCTGGTTATATTAGTTCCCTTGGTTAGTCATATTAGTACCCAATGTTAGTTCAGTTAGTTTTAGCCATAGTTGTAGCCACAGTTCCCTTAGTTTTAGCATTAGTTCCCTTGGTATTGCCTTGGTTTTTGCGTTTGGACAAAATAACCACCAACGTTCACTTAGTCACGTTCGTCAATTTGTTTTAAGTGTGCTACGAAACCCATTGGATGGCCTGGTTAATTTCATCAAATAAAATGTACGGCTGAAGCATGGTGTTGACAGATCTGGCTTGCGGCGCTCAAAGATGAAATCCGTTGAGCGAGGAGTGTGGTCAATGGCGTAGCCGGAATTTGGTCCGGGGGGTGGGCAAACATCCGAAGACATAAAGACATAAAGACATAAAAGATCAGTGCAACTATGAGTCACAAGGGCCCTTCTTGGTTGCACTTTTGGATACTGAACCAGTTGCCCGCCAAATCTGTATATCAGCCCTCCCTGGAATACAGAAAAACAAGCCCCCTATTCTTATAATGATTGTCTATGCCGTTTTTAAAGATGTTCAGTGTGTTGCTACTGACAATGGTTCCTGGCAGCTGGTTCCAGTGTTCGACTACCCTGTTGGTGAAGAAAGACTGTCTTAACCTTGTCCTGCTGTGATTAACTTTAAATTTCCAATTGATGACCTCTAATTGCATCATTTCTGTTAAATTCAAACATTTCCCTGAAATATCCCTATTCCTGACCATGAACAAATTGAAAAACCTCGATGAGATCTCCTCTCAGCCTTCTATATCTAAGTGAAAACATATTCAATTTCTTCAATCTTTCCTCATATGCCAGGTTGCCTATACCATTAACCATTTTTGTTGCCCTCTTTTGTACTCTCTCTAAAAGCCAACAATCTTTCTCATAACTAGGGGACCAAGCTTGGGCACAGTATTCTAAATGTGGCCTGACATATGCACAGTAAAGCTTCCTGATGACCTCCTGACTTTTCTATGACACATTCCTCTGTATTGCCCCAAACATTCTTAGTGCCTTTTTCCTGGCTTCTTTGGTCTGTTCTGATGCCCCCAATTTTGTGTTCAAAATAACACCTAAGTCCTTCTCCTGCTGAGTCACAGATATTACTTGGTCACCCATCAAGTATGGCACCTTCATATTCTGCCTACCTACATGCATGACTTTGCACTTATCAAAATTAAACTTCATTTGCCATTTTTCTGACCACTTCACAAGCTCGTCTAAGTCGTTCTGCAGCAAAACCTGCTCATTGTGCCCTGTTATTGCCCTAAAGATCTTCAAATCATCCGCAAATTTCAAAACCTTACTGCTTAGGCCACATTCAATGCTATTCACAAATATAATGAACAATAGTGGCCCCAGTACCGCCTCCTGAGGGACTCCACTAAGAACATTTTGCCATGATGACTTTGTACCATTTAGCATTACTCTCTGCTGTCTATCTGAAAGCCACAACTCTATCCATTTTAGGATGCTACCTGCAATGCCATGGACCTGAAGCTGCATCATTAACCGTGTATGGGGTACCTTGTCAAAGGCCTTACTAAAGTCAAGATATGCTACATCAACCTGATTTCCCTGATCAAATTGTTCTGTGGCAAAATTCAAAAAGTCCAAGAGGTTTGTGAGACACGATCTCCCTTTTCTAAACCCATGTTGAGTATCTTGAATCAATCTGTTTCCTTCCAGAAAACTAACCATTCTATCCTTGATAATTGATTCGAGTACCTTGCAGACTAGGGATGTGAGGCTTACTGGCCTATAATTTTCCACTTTCCCTCTTTCTCCTTTCTTGAAAATAGCAACTACATTTGCCCTTTTCCAATCTGTTGGAATTTCATTTTGTGAAACTGATCTACAAAATATTATACTAAGTGGAATTGCCAGTTCCTTTTCAGCTTCCCGCAATACCCTAGCATAAATTCCATCAGGTCCTGCTGCCTTGTTTGGCTTTATTTTTCTGATATAATTGAAAACAACATCACTATCAATGAACTCAATATCAATGAACTCAATATCGTGTATCTGATCACCTGTCACTGAACTGTGGTTCACGGTTGGCAGATTTGTCACATCCTCCACTGTAAACACTGATTTAAACTGCTTGCTCAGCTCCTCAACCATCTCACCATCCTCACTCAATATAGTTCCATTTACTTCCAGTGGACCAATTGTGCTTGAAACTTTACTTAGCTTGTAGAAACTAAATAACTTTTTACTGTCCCCATTACAGTTCCTAGCCAAATCCAATTCTTTTGCTCGCCTTGCTGCTCTGGTTTTCTGCTTCACAGCATCTCTAGCTTTTTTATATGACCTTAGATTTACGATATTTGAAGCTTCCTTAAATTCTCTGAATGCATCTTTCTTAGCCTTAATTGATCTCATCAAATCTGGTGTCAGCCACGCTGGCTTTCCTATCCTTCTTTTGCGCCTTTGCTTTTGGGGGACATGTCTAATCTGAATTTCCTTCAAGTAAGATTTGAATTTTTCCCACATTCCACAGGCATTTAAATACAAAAATTATTCTTCCCATTTGACGGCACTTAAAGCCTCTCTCATGCAGCAAAGTCTGCCCTGTTAAAATTTGGAATCTTTGCCAAATCATCCTTGATTGTCCCCGCTATTTGTACCTTAAATCGCACTATGTTATGGTCACTTCTTCCCAGAGTTTCTCCTACAGTCAAGTCTTGAACTAAATCACTTAAATCTGAGAAGACAAGGTCCAAGAATGAGCCGTCTGGTTGGTTCCGTTGCAAACTGGTGTAAGAACAAGTCCTCTTCAAGGCATTTCCTAAACAGTTTACATGATGGGGAGCCAACACCAACATTTTCATATCCTTTTAGATTAAAGTCATCAAGAATAAGGCATTTCCTCTGAAAGTTTCGACTGATTTCCTCGCAAATCACCTTATCGAGCTCCAGTTGCTGAGAATGTGGCAAGGTTCCTGATCGATACAAACCTCCTATCCTCAGTTTATTGCTGTTGCCTTTTCCCACAGCAACATCAAGCCAAATGGACTCCACAGACACATTTTTTACCCCATCTGCTATTTTTTGGGAACTGTATAAGCTATTCACATAGAGCATTACACCACCCCCTTTCACTGCTGGACCCCTATTGCATGAAAACATATTGTATCCCTGGATCTCATAGTCCTGTAAGTTATCCCCAAAATATCCCTCACTGACCCATGCCTCAGTGATGCAAACAAAATCTGGTTTCTCCTCAGCAACATAACACTTTAACTCATCAAATTTGGATCGAATGCTCTGAGCATTAAGCATCATACACTTAACAAAAGTTCCATAACCCTCTTTGGCTTTTTCATGTTGAGTAGCTCTATCATCTCTGGATGAGCTACCACTCTGCCCCTTTGATCTACTGCTACCCCTATTTGCTGACTGTGAGGTTCTATTGCCTATGCTGTCACTATTGGCATATCCCTGAGATGGCAATGCCAATTCTTCCCTCCCCACCCCATTATCTAGTTTCCCTGAAGGACATGTTCATATACTTTACCTAACACTTGCACCCCCTTCTCGGAGAAGTGCAGGCCATCCCTCTGATAGAGGTCAGATGAGCCATAAAACCTGCACCACTTGTCCACAAAGGTCAAACCTAACTCATTGCAGAGCCTACCTACCCTGGCATTGGCTGCCAGTGCCCTAGAGCTCCACTCAGGGGAGACTCCAGCCCTAGGCAGAATAGCTGTCACAATAACTCTGCTATTGCTTTGCTTCAGGGTGGCCAGAAGGGCCCTGTATTCCTGCAGCAGCTCCTCACTCCTAGCAGGACCTATGTTGTTCACTCCTACCTGCACTATAACTGTACTAAACTAGTTTTCACTGGTGGCCTGTGCCACCACTGGGACTAGGTCTCTAACCTTGGCACCAGGCCTGGTGATGCACCTCCTACCTCTCCGACCTTTACAGAATACCCTATCTAAATGCCGCACACGAGAATCTCCTACGACCAGCACTTTCTCCTTGCTGCTATCACTATCCTGGGGGCAGTCCTCCAATGCCTGGAACCTATTGGATGTTACTACTCCTGCCTGTTGAGCTGCTTGACTAGGTTGCTTCCCACTCCTACCACCTACCACCTGCCACTCACTGCCCCCTTGCTTCGGCTCACGCCTCCAAATCCTCCATCCTCTGACTTTAAACCACTGCCCCTCCTGTGAGCTAAAACTATAAATCTTCTGTTCACTAGGAACACTTCTCTCTTCAGATCTCCCTGCCACCTCCACAGCAGGGGAAGCTACAGTTACCTGGTGGCCTGTGACCACCTGGGCATAGGATGCCCCTGCTACAGACTGCCCCTTCCTTTCTGGCCTGCCCTGTGAAGCAAGGGAAGCTTTGAGCTTGGAAAGCTCTGCCTTAAGGGCCCTAACCTCATCCTCTAGTGCCTGCATCCTGGTAGTAACCATCCTAAAGGCTGCAGCTTATTCCTATATTGAGATTGAAATGTAACTTGCTGCAAAATGATTTACCAAATAACAGAGCAGAGCCGACAAAGCTTAGGTGTATGCTAGTTCCTAACTATGCAGCATTTACAAGGTAATTACAAGAAAGTTGACTGTGGTTTTAAAGAAAGAAGAAATCACTCGCTGAACAACTGCCAAAAATAAATAAATAGCTGAAAACACTGACAAACTAGACAAAGACAGACATTAATCTACTCACAAAATGGCGCTGGGCTGCGTCACTAGGTGTAAATATTATAATCTGCTTGTTAAAAAAAGAAACTTATGAGATAAAACTATGCAAATATATGCCCAGAAGTAATTGCTAAATACCTATCTACAGATAAGCCTAGTATACTGCCCGGTTCTGCAACGATTTATCTGCAAAGTAGGAGCTCCACACCGACGTGTTTCCACCTTGACAACTGGCGGCAACTGGAGGCCCCCTCCCCCCCTACCTATTACTCTGCCGAAACTGGTTGGATTGCGGTCACTTTAGTTTCAAAGGGCCGCGATATATATATATATATATTTATATATATATATATATATATATATATATATATATATATATATATATATATATATATATATGTGTGTGTGTCTGTGTATTTTATTTCGTGTATAGATTTAATATTAGCTACTCACAACAGTCAACAAACGAAAATATATCACGGAAAATAAAGGGACATCTCTAATGAAGGCATGCAGATTACTAGAGTGGGATTTGTTCATGTCCATTGCACTAATTGCTTCTTTCTGTCATCTGCTTCTTTCAGATATCATTGTATAGGGAGGGTGTTTATGTTACGGGTGAGGCCCACATTGTTGCGCCATACTTCCTCAAAACGAGGCGTGATTCCAGTGAGGAAAAGTAGGTGCAAGATTTGAGGACAGGGGAATGACTAGCAACATGCCAGACCAGCTATTGGCAACCGCTATGCTATGCCAGACCGCTTGGGCTGTTGTCACCGCTGGGACGGCTGTGGCCGTAAGGGCGACCCGAAGCCACAGGGGCGGCAGCCGCTGCTGAGGTGGCGGTGGCTGACCTTCCCAGTCCTCGGCAGCATTTATCGCTCTCAATAATATTTTATATCTGAGGCTGCCCCTCAGTAGTCCCAACACCCATCGTCAGTTCTGAAGGACTCGCTTAGCTCTCAGGGGGCCAGATCCCTCACGTGCCTATCCCAAAGCTCAGGAACATCCCAGTCCAATACTCTCTGGCATTCAGGGGACCTATTCATCCGTCAACACTCTCAAACTAGCGTGGGCCGTTCTTAGTTCTCGACAAACCTGTCTTGATTTCAGGGGAATCCTGCAGCTCCGATACAAGCCTAGCAATATCTAGCAAACATCGCCAGCTTTCGGAACTCTCCTTAGCTCCTAGGTGGCTCCGTGTATTCCTCAATGTTCCTCACAGCCTCAGGAGCATCACAGTCCGGTTCGCTCTAGCTCTCAGGGGCCATTCCCAGTCCTCGGAAAACTTTTTAGGCTATCAAGGACATTTTAGATCTGAAACTGGCTCAGTATTCCTTACAACCATCGCTAGCCTTTTTGAACTCTCTTGATATCCCCTGGGTACTGTTCTTCTCATAAGATCCCTTGCAATCCTCTTGGGCATCCCAATCCAGTCCTATCTAGCACTCAGTGACCATTTTCAATCGTTAGGGACCCTCTCAGCTGTCAGCTAACCAGTGAAATCAAATCTTCTTGATCATTTCATGTATTATGCCTTCTAGGTACATCATGACAGTTGTCTACTAAGTTCCAAGCACCAGCATCATCTACCAACACAGACAATTCAAACAAAAGTCACAAAATAAAGTCATCGTTAAAAAGCGATCAACAATAGGAGCAGCCATCTCGGCCAACACGGTTGCATCACCTAGGCTCAGAGCGGATTGTACATAGTCTTCGAGGACTAAGCGAACAAAGTAGAGCTGCACTACGACTTTACATTGTTTCTCTCCGAATCGGCTCGGCTCCATCTCCACACCTCCGAGAGATCGAGCGACTACCGGCATCACGCCACTTTGCACACCATGCCACGGCTCCACTCTGAAACGAGCGCGCTCCTGCGATACACTATTCCACGCCTTCACTCTGAAACGAGCGCGTTCCTGTAGCACACTATTCCACGACTCCACTCTGAAACGAGCGAGCTCCTGCTGTGCACCATCCCGCGGCTGCCTTTGACGAAGCGAGCGTGGTCCCGCGGCTGCAGCTCGGCCGAGCGGTCAACTCCGCCAAACATCTCTGTGCCAGTTGGCGAGGTTACAAAAATGCGCGCCTGCCGACGGCCAGCGTGGCGCGATGGCGCCGGCCGTCTACAGTAGTGGCGCACCGACGACACTGGTGATGCACCAGCCGACGCTGGCGCCGCGGCGCCGGGACCGTGGCAGCGGCGCCGGGACCGTGGCAGCGGCGCCGGGACCGTGGCAGCGGCGACGGGACCGTGGCAGCGGCGCCGGGACCGTGGCAGCGGCGACGGGACCGTGGCAGCGGCGCCGGGACCGTGGCAGCGGCGACGGGCGGTGCCACACGCGGACAGCGACCCGATCCGGAGTCGACACAGCTAGTCTTGTCCGTCTCAGACGTCTGTGCGTGTCGCTTGTCGAGACGCAGAGCCAGTCTCCGACACATTCAGCATCTCTCAAGCCCATGTGGCCTGATGCTGGCTTAAGCGACGTAGAACAACTGGGGTCGCAGCGTCTGTTGGTAGTGACGCAGAGAAGCATCTCTTGTACGCGAAATACTTTTTTTGTTGAATTTTGTAATATTCGATTCCACAAACCTGAACTGGAAAACGATCTCTACGTCTGGTGGATTACTTGGCTCATGGTAAATAGTGAGAGGTATGGGGATCCCATCGATTATTTGGGCTTAGGGGCGCGCCGACCACTTGGTCATTTGGCGCCCAGTATGAGGGAACCCAAAATACGCATGATTTACATAACATACAGCATAACAATGCAAACGCGTGAACGCAGCAATTGCGACCTTTTTATATCAGCGTTCGTCCCACAGGCCCCAATACGGGTAATGACGAATTGCTGCTGAATCGGTGATCTCAGGCCTGATAATTGACCTGGTCATATCTTGAGGGCATTTGCAAACTGAAGTTTTAACCTACTTTTATTTTTGCATATACACAAAAACCCTCTAAGAGAATGTTCATCAGCATTATGGGCTGATGGTCAATTGCATATTTGGAGCTTGAGTAAGTGCAAACGATTGCACTCCATTTTTTTACATGTTTATTTTGCTACTTAAGCTCACAAACTCAATCTGTCATGCCTAGTACAACTGAAATAGATTGCACTGGGTTTCTCAAAATTGTGGAGCTACAACGCGTAGTGTGATTTTTCAAACATTAGCACACTGATCTCACACTAGCAAAATTGTTACCCCTGTAACAAACTATATTGCCTAAATGAATGGATCACGGACCGCACACACAGATTCGTTCTATGAAAGCCGATAGGGTGGCGAGGCGTAACGACTGGTCCACAACACAGAGGAGAAAATATATCACATTAGTGATAATGGATTTACTCTGCATATACGCTTTCTGATCCCGAAGGAACCTGAACAGCCCCCCCCCCGTCACCACCCACACCTAAGCGAGAAAACTTGCCTTTTCGTTGTTAACTTTCACGTTTTCCATAAGAACATGGTCAACTTGCGGGGAAAATATGATTCATCTAGTTCTTGCAATAATCATGTTCACCCCACTGCAACGAAAAAAAACATGCAGAAAATAGCATGGACATAAAAAAATGACAATTTATTTCTGGCGGGTCACCAAGACATGAGCAATTATATTCACCCAGGAAATTCATACAAGGTCCAAAACCGGCAACGGTAAATTGATCACGCAGTGTGCTTTTGCGTGGTTGACTTAATTCCTCACTTTCCTGTAAAGCAAGGACCTCGATGGTCCTCAATGAGCGGGGCGACGAGTGGTCTAGGAGTAAGATGCTCGTCTTACAATCGAAAGATGGTGGGTTCGAATCTCACCTGTCGCTACTCTTCGCCCGCGACCAATCGGCGTGAGAGATTGGCGACGCTATATGACTCAACGGTCGACGTGTCGTAAAACCAATAACCAACCAAGGTCCTCAATGAGCGAATAATTGACCAATGGACATAAATTGCATTGCCTATGTACCGGCATATCTTATGCTGCTATTGTAAACATTTCAGATACATGTATCCCAAACCTGCGTCGAAATACGGTGTAATTGCCACACACTGAATAGTACGATTGGTTGGTTGGTTATTAGAGTTCAGGGTCGCACCGACTGCGTCGGTCATGTAGCGCTCGTGCCTGAATCATACGAAGCGCGATGCGGAACATTCAGTTAGTATCATGCACTCTAATAGGCAAAATATACATCCACAAAAAATAACACTACCCCGACAAAATTGCTCTGCGGACAATTATCCGATACAACCTACGATTTATGGGTATTGCTATGTGGATTGCCGCATTTTATCTGGTGTCTGAGAACCTGCACAAAAAAACAAGAAATGCGTGCACATAGGAGAAAACATGGCAATATTCGTCTGCTTAGAACTCATGTGACAGTTTAACTGAAAACATTGCTAACGCAATCTGAAAACGTAGATCCTGGACTAGTCTGAAAACATCCGAGGCAAAAAATATTCGGGGTTGTGTTTATATCCACCTGGGCGCAGTAAAACGGTTTCTCTAGCAAAGCACATGACTAAATCTTCTTCCTCACGTTAGAGGCAAAGCCAAATACGTAGAATAGTTGGAATACAATGAATGATACATTCAATGCATTATGATACAAAACGCACAGTAGTCAACATATGACTTCTTCTTCGATACAGCAGGTAGCTAGAGTAGTAAGTCGAAGACATTGCACCCACTATTCCCAGAAGAAAAAAATGACAGCCATCAAGGAAGCGGTATCCCCGAACAGAACATTCTTGCACCCATCCTATGCAATCACCGTACTTTATCGCTATGTACAAAACTATTGCAACTCAACTTCTATAAAATAACGTAAAAACATAACTCGAAAATGATTGGTGCCTTGAGCTGCTTTCAACAATGTGTACAGTAGCCCACAACAACAGGTACATAATATCCAGACTCGCTCCCGCGTCTCCCAGGTCCGGATCACAGGTCAGCCAGACGACAATATAGCAGATGAGAATGTGGCGGAGGTGAAGACAAATGAGAGAGTAACGATCCGACACAATGACAAGCTAAAGCTGGAACGGCAGCCCGGAGCGTCCAGGCCGGCCGCGGCCGCAAACAGAACGCCGGGCACGCGAGGCTCGCGACCCATCTGACCCGGGAGACGATCCCAGCCGACAGTCGCGCCTACATCGCCGTCAGCAAGTCCTTCAGCACGGGCGGCTTCTTCTCGTGCACGCGACTGTGCTTCTTGAGGATGCTCGGCTGGGTGAACCGTTTGCCGCAGAGATCGCAGCCGAACGGTCGCTCGCCCGAGTGTGTCAGGTGGTGGCGGCGCAGGTTGAAGCCGCTGGGGAAGTCGCGCGCGCACACCGAGCAGCGGAACTCCTGCTTGACCGGGTGCGGGTGCAGCTGGCGGCAGTGGCGGCGCAGCTCGGTGGCCGTGGTGAACACCAGGTCACAGTGGCGGCACTGATTGTCACCCACGTCGCTGTGGTACTGCTGCCGGTGCTCCGAGAACAGCGTGAAGCAGGGCAGCGTGAGGCCGCACGGCGCGCACGTCAGCGGCACCGCGTGCGGGCCGGACCGCGTGTGCGTCTTCAGGTGGTCCTTGAGCCGGAAGGCGCGCAAGCAGAACTCGCAGACGAACGGCTTGACGCCGGCGTGCACGGTACTGTGCCGCTTCAGGTTGTACTTGTTGCGGAAGTGCTTGTGGCAGGCGGAGCAGGTGAGCTCGCTGCCGGGCGAGGCGGCGCGGCTGGTCGGCGGCTCGCTGCAGTGCAGCTCCACCTCACACTCCAGCCGCTCCTCGGTGGCCGAGTCGTCGGCACAGGCGGCCGCCGTGTCGTCGTGCGGCTCGCACTTCACGTGGCTGTGTCGACCCGCAGACGTGTCCAGCGGCGGCAGCAACTGCAAATACGTCACCGGCAGCAGTGTTATCGTGATGCAAATACCTCCCACTGCTTCCGCCGCGGAGTCCGCTCGGATCGACAAAAGGACCGAGGTGCACACGGAGGACAACTGATGGCTGTTTGGGCTCCAGTCGCGTCAACACAACATATTTGCCAGGTCCATGTTGGGGCTCTTCACTACAGGGTCGGGCCCAGGGAGAACATTCCTGTTTAATTATCGGATGTAGGCCTGATAAAGAAGAGATCAATGACAGGCCATGAAAGGCAAAACTCTTGCAGAACTTCTGAGCTTGCTTCGTTTCAACATGAGTTTCACTATGCCATCTGCTTTATAGCTTTGAATTGTCGTTGAAGCTTTTTCTGTCTTTTTTACTTATCAAACGATTGTTCGTGGAAACCGACATCTTCTAATGACAATTCTAAAATTAGCAATGGAGGAATGTTATGCAGCCACCATTCATGCACAATATTTTCAATGAGGTAACTTGCTCATCATCTATTTGGGAGACAAGATATTCAGTCATCGTATGGGAGAATAAACTTCTAGGTTGGAGAGGCCTTAAAGCCTGACTTAAAGTTCCTGACCTGGCGAGACGACAAGACCACATAGCGCATACCAGGCTACGAGAGACGCACAGCCAGACTGCACAAACAGAGACCCAGACAGCCAGAGGAGGTGCGCACAACAGGGACGGCACAGACACTGACCCAGACAGCCAGAGGAGGTGCGCACAACAGGGACGGCACAGACACATACCCAAACAGCCAGAGGAGGTGAGCAAAACAGGGGCGGTACAGATACGGACCCATAAAGCGAAGGGAAGCGCAGTCTGGTGAGGGTCCGACAGGCCGGCTCGACGGTCCGCAAATACCAACAGCGAGGAGGAGAGCAGATCCAGAACGTCCAGAATGTCCAGAGATACTAACAGCGATGATGGAAACAGATTCAAAGGGTGTGAAAATACGGACACTTACGGGGAAAACAGACCAAGCGGCCCAATACGATGGTCCGAAGATACGAACAATAGCCCCGTTTCCATGACACTAGCAAATCCGGATTTTTGTTACCAATCCAGATTTCCGAAGTCATGGAAACGCCTTCGTCAGCTAACTGGATTGGATTTCCGAATCCGGCTTAGAAAGAAGATTTCCCGAGGAAATCCGGATTTCCCAGGAGTTGGAAGCATATGGTGGCACGCGTCCTTTTCCTGCTTCCCCTGTCGTCTTCGCCGACGTCAGTTTTTGAAAGTTTTTAGTGAAGGGTGACCGGGTTTACGCAGAATAAAGGCTAAAAATCATTTTGTGATACGTTAGTTTGCAGAGAGCTTATGGTAGGCCGCTGTCAACGACTTCAAAGAAGTTAATTTTGCCCAGTATTAGAAGCAGTGTTGGTTCAAGAAGCAGGCAATTCCGTTGAAGACCATCTTGCCCACAGCAGCAAGTGAGACCAAGGCCATGAACACCGGTGAGACCCTTCTTCCCTGTTGACAAACATTTCACTTTTAGCATGAAGAGCAACTTTAAAACAGAGAACTATTTCGTAGTGGGATGCCGTATTCCGAACGCGAAAATGTGGTTGTTTAGGATTACGAACACCAGGTGTCTAGTTTCCCGAACACTTTAATGAATGGAATACATCTCCTACAGAAATGTTTTATTTCATGACGAAAGTTCGTTTTTAGGTTTCTATGGAATTTTCCGATCATAATCATAATCCATGACAAATTTATTTACCCTATGCTCAACAGATTTGTTAGCCACAAACGCATCTCTCATAGAAAAATGTTCCCCTTGGGGACGAAAAGTGCCCCTTCAGTATGCTCCAGTGTACCCCTCCCTAATTAGCGAAGTTCTCCGCCGAAGACCCCTCCGAGGAAATGTGCCCCCTCCCCAATGATAATCACTGGATCCGCCCCTGCCAAGTGTAACCTTTAAAATGCTTAAATCCTGGGATTAAAATGCTAATTAAGTCCGTGTTCGGAATTCAGCGCACTCGTTTTAGCGAGCGCAAATACACGTGCCGTATTACGAACACCGCCGTTCGGTTCGGGGAACACACGGAAATTCGCCTGTGCTGTTTGCAAATAACAGCAAGCCCTCTTCGAGTCTCTTATGCAACGACGCAGCCCACGCCGATGTGGCATACGTTTTTGGGTATTGAAGGGAAATGTCGCACGTGCGCCGCAACTGCCAGAAAATCCGGGATTTTCCACCAAATCTGGATTCGAAACTACATAGCAGCTAGTTCCACTTACCTGCAGCACTCCGTATTTTTCTACACGAATTTTCATCATGTCCATAAACTTCCTCTTGATCTCCTCGCGTATTTCCAGGATTTTAGTTTCGTAGGAGTCGAGTGTCATAATGACCGCGGAGCACGACATGCATATATACTGGAACAATGACAGAACGCCAGTGTAACCCATACACACTGGTCAAGATGGACGCTACTGACACATCTACTGATCAATAGCGTGCACTGATCAGAATGGACGCGTCATGTAGATCCACTGTTCAACAGTTCACGACAATCATGTACGAATATGCAGCCTAGACTATCCCACCTTGTACCGTACCATTGCTTTGTTCACATATAAATTAAAAGGGAAAGTATGAGAAAACTAAAGACTTATTGTACTTGAATGAGCGATTTCGACACAATATTGGTATTAACAATGAAATGATTTGGGGGCTTAAGGCCCAACCACATCGGTAATTTAGCTCGTATTCGCGTTCTAGCGAGGATATTCATGTATGCCATAGTTTTCCGCTTTTACGTGGCACACGACCTAATAAGCAATATTTCAAGCTGTCTTAGTGCTGTGAAAAAAACCCTCTCGAGCTTCTCTTACACTATTCGCATCAACATGCTCCACTTATTACAATACAAAACCTCCGAAATGTCACATCGCATAGCAACAACACTGCAAGCGCATTCCACTCAATTCGGTTCTGAATTCGCCCCGCTGGTCGGCAGTCAACCTGTCCTTCCATCTCCGTTCAGCTACCACATCTGCCCACTTCTCATCTGCTAGTTTTCCCATTCAGCTGGTGCCTTTACCTTCACCTGTCAGTGATGGACGGCGCCTTTACCTTCACCCGCCAGTCGTAGGTGGCGCACCTACATCTAGCAAATTGTGAGCGACATCCATACTCCTACCAGTGGGTGACACCCTACCTTCACCTGTCGATGTTGGGTGGCACCCCTACCTTCACCTGCCGGTGGTGGGCGATGACACCCTACCTTCACCTGCCGTTGGGCGGCGGCACCCCTACCTTCACCTGCCGGTGGTGGGCGGCGGCACCCCTACCTTCACCTGCCGGTGGTGGGCGGCGGCACCCCTACCTTCACCTGCCGGTGGTGGGCGGCGGCATCCCTACCTTCACCTGCCGGTGGTGGGCGGCGGCACCCCTACCTTCACCTGCCGGTGGTGGGCGGCGGCACCCCTACCTTCACCTGCCGGTGGTGGGCGGCGGCACCCCTACCTTCACCTGCCGGTGGTGGGCGGCGGCACCCCTACCTTCACCTGCCGGTGGTGGGCGGCGGCACCCCTACCTTCACCTGCCGGTGGTGGGCGATGACACCCTACCTTCACCTGCCGTTGGGCGGCGGCACCCCTACCTTCACCTGCCGGTGGTGGGCGGCGGCACCCCTACCTTCACCTGCCGGTGGTGGGCGGCGGCATCCCTACCTTCACCTGCCGGTGGTGGGCGGCGGCATCCCTACCTTCACCTGCCGGTGGTGGGCGGCGGCACCCCTACCTTCACCTGCCGGTGGTGGGCGGTGACACCCTACCTTCACCTGCCGTTGGGCGGCGGCACCCCTACCTTCACCTGCCGGTGGTGGGCGGCGGCACCCCTACCTTCACCTGCCGGTGGTGGGCGGCGGCATCCCTACCTTCACCTGCCGGTGGTGGGCGGCGGCATCCCTACCTTCATCTGCCGGTGGTGGGCGGCGGCATCCCTACCTTCACCTGCCGGTGGTGGGCGGCGGCATCCCTACCTTCACCTGCCGGTGGTGGGCGGCGGCATCCCTACCTTCACCTGCCGGTGGTGGGCGGCGGCACCCCTACCTTCACCTGCCGGTGGTGGGCGGTGGCACCCCTACCTTCACCTGCCGGTGGTGGGCGGCGGCATCCCTACCTTCATCTGCCAGTGGTGGGCGGCGGCATCCCTACCTTCATCGGCCAGTGGTGGGCGGCGGCATCCCTACCTTCATCTGCCAGTGGTGGGCGGCGGCACCCCTACCTTCATCTGCCAGTGGTGGGCGGTGACACCCTACCTTCACCTGCCGTTGGGCGGCGGCATCCCTACCTTCATCTGCCAGTGGTGGGCGGCGGCATCCCTACCTTCATCTGCCGGTGGTGGGCGGCGGCATCCCTACCTTCATCTGCCAGTGGTGGGCGGCTGTATGCAGCGATATGCCGCAGCCCGGCTGCACCACCGTCTCCAGCTTCTCGGCCAGCGTCTCCTGCGTGCTGGGCAGCCGGAAGCCGTTGATGTCGACGCCGGTGGGCGGCTCGGCGGCACACGTGATGTACGAGTCGCATAGGATGCAGCGCGAGTCGGGCCCGGCGTGCGGCGGCAGCACGTCCACACACCGCTGCTCGGCCAGACCGTGGTGCGGCGCCAGTGACTCGGTGTAGGCGACGCAGTCGCCCGTGTCCGCCTCCGACAGGTACGAGCCTAGCTCCTCCATCATGCCGAACGCTGCCGGCCATCACCCGGGAGGTTCTCCACTTACTGACATTCATCACCCAGCTCCCGCACGGTGGGCGTAGCAGCTCTACTGACATACATCATCCGGCTACTGCACGGTGGCCGTAGCAGCTGTACTGACATTCATCACCCGACTATTGCATGATGGCCGTAGCAGCTGTACTAACATTCATGACCCGGCTACTGCACGGTGGCCGTAGCAGCTGTACTGACATGCATGACCCGGCTACTGCACGGTGGCCGTAGCAGCTGTACTGACATGCATGACCCAGCTTCCGCACGGTGGGCGTAGCAGCTGTACTGACATTCATGACCCGGCTACTGCACGGTGGCCGTAGCAGCTGTACTGACATTCATCACCCGGCTCCCGCATGGTGGCCGTAGCAGCTGTACTGACATGCATGACCCAGCTTCCGCACGGTGGGCGTAGCAGCGGGATCTGGAGATCATGACCCCGACCTCCCATCCCACTCCCGCAATGGTCAAGGTGCTATTTGTCTTCCAGTACCAATAGCTAAGGTCCTTAAAAAGCACACGCATACCTCTCGGCATACGAACGTGGGATACAGGCAGTCATCCATTGATCGTCGACAGCACACATCTGACAGACACTTTCCTTCATAACATGGTCAAATCGTTTACGAAACACATTTGGCAGCCGCGTCTCGTGGTTTGCTTTTCTTCAGCATATCATGTAGGATGTCCGAATTTGCCGAGTGCTGTCTTTGGATGTTTTCGTTGGATACAATGCCCATTTTCGCAAAAGAAGGCACGTAATGTGAAGGTATATGCGAATAATACTCTTCCTGTGGTACATACCCAGGGGTGGAGCCACCACGAAATCATTGCGAGAATCATAGGTGGAGGTGAAGCTTAACCAGGTTATAGGCTTTTCCTTGACGCGATTCAAACCGATCAATGCAACACTTGCCTAATATACATTTTGTAAAAAATTATTTGTTTGCAATAACACTCGGTAAAACAACATAAGCAGAAGTCCCATACCACAAAAACAGTATGGTGTACTTTAACAGATTTCCATCAACTTTCCTGGGTCATTCCAAAGACATTCAAACCATTACAGACACATGACACGAACCACATGGTGATTGGTGTTGCAATTGCAATATTAAAAGTGTTCGAGCCTCCACCCCTTAGGTACGCCTCAAAAATACTACAGGTGATGAAATTGAAATGTGTTGAAGGGGCTCACCATACATTCGATGTTAAAACCTCTGATTACTGGAGGGGTTCAACAGAACACTAGAGGGAATCGAGTACATACAAAGAGATAAGGAGAACCAGCTACACTAGGATTTATGTTTTGGAGTCTTGAATCAGGAGAGGAAAATATCGAGGCTGCCGAAATTGAAGGACAATTTGTGTTCTGTTTCCGAGACAAGAAACTTTTGTTGTACTTTCCAGTGAACTTGTGACATTTAATAACAATAATGCTGTGGGGTTTTCATGGAGTGCTTCACCTCCTCTTCATAACAAGGAAACTTAAGCAGAACGCTGCGAAAAGAAAGACGGAAATATAGGATCAATCTAACATAATCTAACCATACCATATTATTACTGATGCCATAAGACTCATGCCCAGACACTCTCCCTTACCTTGGCCAGAAAGGTCTTCTATATTTTGTATAAGGTGGGAGATGAAATAATCCCACGAAAGCCGTTTGCAGTCATCTCAAACATCATTAAATCCCTGAGCAAGAAAAATTAGAGAATTTGTTTGATAGGATATTATGATATGTGCCAAAATTCAGGGTTATCCCGTTTGCCCAAGCCCGACCGACCATGTGATATACCGAGGCGGGGCGGGATAACCTAAAGTCCGACCGACCGACCGACCATGTGATATACCGAGACGGGGCGGGATAACCTAAAGTCCGACCGACCGACCGACCATGTGATATACCGAGACGGGGCGGGATAACCTAGTCTTTAGGTTATCCCGCCCCATCTCGGAGGGGGTTGATATGCCCCCCCCACCCCCATAAGGTTTTCCGCGAATGGGGAAAGAACGGCGCGCGGCAGCGCGCCGGAATTTGGCATACCTTTTCCCACATAAATTTGGCATGTTGTCTGAAAATTTTGTGGTCAGGTCATCTAGGGTCAACGAGCTAGTCAAGGTCTAGTGAGGTCACCTCCAGAAAAGTTCAACCAGTCGTCACACTTTAACGGATAAAGATATTTTAATGAAACTTTCAGCAGTTACTTACCTTTAGGGAGGAAACAAAACGCACCAGCGGATTTTTTCGTTTTTGATGACATAAGTTTTTCATATCTGACTATTATTGCTAAAATCGAAAGATTCTGGCTAGAGTAAGCATTTTTATGAGAGCAAGTTGACTTCAAACAATGTTTTGCGGTCCGCTCTACCCATTAGAAAATACAAATTAAAGAAAATTGAAAGCTCAACATTTGAAAATTAAAAAAGTAACATTTTGATTTTAGGGTTGGCAAAAAAATTTCGGTCCACGGTTGATTTCGCCTTCCTTTTCTAATTCCAAAATTGTTTTGTCTTTCAAATCTCCCCCAATATGAACTCCCCAGAGCCAAAAACATGAAGTCAGTTGTGAGAACATAGACCCCCTAGTGACGTCATTTTTGAGGGGATACAATTTTCGGGGTGGTTTCTGGCCCTACTCGTCGAGTGCTTTGCGTCGACACCTCCTTCGTTTTCGTGCCAGGATTAGTTTGGAGAAAAGAGGGGGTTTGCATCAACCCCCCTCCGAGACAGTGTGATGATCTGACTGGAAAGATGGGGAGGGTTATGAAAGGGTCGTGCCCGCCCCCTCTGTTTCGGCTAAGCCACCGTGTGTGCTAGAGGTGATAGACAGTGAGCGGATGAATTGTGAGACAGAGGGATCGGTTGGTTATTTGGGCTTAGGGGCGCATCGACTGCATTGGTCATACAGCGCTCAGAGACAGAGGGATCGCGAAATACTGTCACCTACCATATTTTGACAATTTAGCATGATAATGTGAAGTGATATGGGCACAACAATCAGCAGAGGAGCTCAAATCCTCTATGATTCGGATAGACTTCGGAATTTCGGCTGAATACATTGGTCTCCAATGCACTGAGACCAACATTGTAGGCACTATTTCCGAAGTCAGGCTCCTGTGCCGAATCTGCAACACTTATCTTCAGTTTCAATGCACAGTGCTGAATTGCCGAAATAGGGGTTGTCTACCGCAACATGGTATGCCACATGGTATGATCCCTGACCCTGTGTCTTCCACACTGAAACTATATAGCCACCCTCTCCCTTTCGTTCGTCTGGCGCCCCCAACGGCGCCTGATACTGGTTGCAATATAGATAATAAACACCGGGGCATGACACAATAACCAAACAAAAATAAACAGCCTTAAGCCACCAACCAACAATATTACATGCCATTTAATTTTGGTCCGCAAGATATAAAAGCATGATTAGGATTAGTAAAAGTACAACAATAATGAGCTTCATTATACCAGGAAAAGAACTTAGAAGGCCTAAAATGTATTTGAATCAAAGCATCAGTGCTTCCACCATACATTATTCCACCTTATCCACACCCATGTTATCTCTTGACAATAGCCTAAGCAGGAAATGTTAAGGTTTTAATGTAAATACATCTCAGAGCTTCTCAAGTATTTCCTTGGATGTGCCTCAGTTTTATTGTACTTTTATAATCTTAAAAAAAAACAGAAGTATTGTCATTTTATTTATGTAAAATGAAATATGATTAGGATAAGTTAGAACAGATTTTGTGATGTTTTCCCTTACTTTCTGCTCCCCCCCCAAAAAAAAACATGCCACACCCAATATCACCTTACTTAATCAAACTCATGCCATTCTACAAGATCATACAATAACTAAGGAAGAAGCTTAGCTGTTGCTAATTATGGGACACATTCCTTACACATTAAAAAAAGACGGCAGACTCCACTGATTATCTTATTTGGAATCATGTCTTACTTTTGGGAGTGACCACTTGTTTTTTAAGCATGTGACACACCTGGTAGTAGCTATGGTAGTCATGCAAAAAAGATTAATAACACACACTGGAATCATGAGCAGTAATGGTCACAAAATGAAACAAACTTATTTTCTGTCATATTGCAGATTTCTTAATGGTAAAGCACATTGAAATGCAAAGCGTCACATGCATTGTTCTTTCTATCAACACCATTTTGCTTCATCAGGGGTATCACTTGCATATTTGATGGCATCACTGTGTCTCCATAATTGATGTAGACCCTCACTGTCTTCTAGACTGGCCACTGGATGCCAAGGAGTAGGCCCCTGCCTCAGTGTTAAAATAATGGTTTTTCGTTAGGTGTGAGATGTCGAAACGAGCACAATAGGATGTCGAAATCTACCGTGGAATTAGCATCTTTTAAAATGCTTTTGATGTCTTTTAGACTCAAATTTGAGCCAATGGCGTACTCATGACTATACTTTTATCATTGGTTTTGATATTTATAATTTAGGAAGAGCTGTATTATGGATAGGAAGAAAACATATACATGCAATAAACTGGTGTTGTATGCCATATTACATTATAGGTAATCCCTTGACCTGAAATTGTTTGCAAAATGCTTGTGTGTCACCATCCCTTATCGAGAGCGTGAGCATGATACTTATCAATGAGATACTGTTAGAAAGGAGACACAAGACTTCATAAGGACGCATCAAGAAACAGGATGTCGATATTTCTTGGAGAAGGATGTCGATTGAGTGTTCAGAAAGTGGTACATTCCACCCTATTTCACGAATAATTCATCACTGCCCTGCCTTCTGGTGTGGGTGGCAGCAGTTGCAGTACGTACAGACAAGATAGAGTGCACAACACACCTTTCTGACAAGATGGAATGTATGCCCTGCTCAAAAACACATCTGCGACTCACAGTTAAATACTAATCTTTCAACACAATCCAACAATTGATTTCCTTGAACCAATGCATGCCTCAACACTGCATTGTGCTCAAAGGAATGTCCATAGGGGTTACATTGATTCATCATTTGGATCATCTTCATTTGGATCATCTTCATTTTTATTACCTGCTCCTGTACACTCTGCTGTACAAAGCATACATTAATATGATTAAGGTTAGCTTGGTTGCAAAAGATCCGCAAAAATTGAGAAAACCACAAAAACCGCTAAAATATTGATTGCACAGTCCACTACTTTGAAAGTGTTACATATAGGTATCTAGGTATGTCTAGGTATATATACCTAGAGAAACAAAGTGTTTATCCTTTTGAACCTGAATCTACCCATGCCTAATCTACATTACCAAGGTTAAACTTCAACTTGAAGGGAAAGACCAGTGACAAATAATTGAAAACAAGACTTACAGGAGTTGAAAGCCCTGAAGGAGGTGGTCTACTCACTGCAAGAAACACCACCAAAGTCCATACAGCATAACAATGCGCAGTATTCCTCACAACCTTTATGGTCTGAAATAGCTGCCCGTCTGCCCGTTCAGCAGCATCAAATGCAGCAAGTGCAACAGCCACAGCTCCAACAGCATCAGCCACAGCAGCAGTCTCAACATCAGGTTGAACATCCTCAGCAGTCCCATCAGCAGAGGAACCAACAGCAACAGCAACCCCAGAGCCACCAGCAGCAGCTGCCAATAGTGGGGCAGCAAAATGTGCCTGTGCAAGATGGTGATGGCTTCACAGTGGTCAAAAGAGGACATGGTTCCAGGAAGAGGAAAATTGGTCTGCAAGGGTCCTCCATTTCAACTCGATTAAAAGGTGTGCCAGCACCACAGCGCGATCGTGACCTCTTTGTGGGTGGGCTTGACTCGAGTACCTCCAAAGAGGATGTGGTCTCTCGTGTGGAGTGGATATTAGGTAAGCCAGGTGGAGTCAGTGCATCAGAGATACCCCACTGTCTGGCCAAGTATGGGTACAAAGGGTTCAAAGTATCAGTACCATCTGATGATTTTGCACAGATTCTGGTGTCTGAGAAATGGGCAAAACATGTCACCATCAAAGTGTTTTACAGGGCCAGAATTACTAGCAAAGAAAATGCACTCAGCAGCCAAAGCAGACCTCAGAAGCTGCTTCGCAGTGCCAGTGTAGGTGATGTAAGGCGCCATGTTTAATACTAGTTTCATCTCATCAGCTCCTGACCCTTCATGCTAAAAATATGGACACAACACTACTTACACATATGTTAGCGCATCTCACAGCTCAGTGTCATGGCTTGACCATTGTCTGTTTAGCCACAAATTGCACTCAGTAATTCATGATATATATGTCATATATGATGTTAGCTTACACGACCACCTGCCCCTTGCTGTGCAAGTACTTGTACATCCTACTGATTATGCTGACCCAGAACAACAAGCCAGAAGGCCCCCAAAGGTATGTTGAAGCTTAGCTGATGGTGCAAGCCTAGCTCATTACAACTATTATATTTTAGCTCATTTACGGGGATACTCCACTTTGGTGGAGGCTATTGTTCTTGCTGGCAATAATTGCATGAGACAGAATTATCGTGGCCAGAGCAACCACCCTGGCCAATTGCCTGGCTGGAACCACAGTGCAAGATTAAAGCATGATTTTGCACGCAGGGAATTTATTTGCTGGAGGTCTAGTGGTTCTCCCAGAAATGGACCCCTAGCTCAGCACATGAGACAAACCCGCCTCTCATTCAAGTATGCACTGAGAAAATGCAAAAGGGAGCAAAACGCAGTTATGGCCAACAAATTGGCATACTCATTCCTGAACCATTCCCCCACTCGTTTTTTTACTCAGATTAGACAAGAGATGGGATGTGGCATTCCACTTCCATCGAGCTTCGGCAGCTTCACGGGTAAGGAAGATATCGCTAACATGTGGAAAAAACATTTTCATTCCATTTTCAATGACGACAGCTGCTCCAGTGATGATGTTGCAATCAATCAGTTCTTGCTAGAGCCTGCGGATGATATCCCTCCGATAACTGTTGAGGATGTAAGAAAGTCAGTGGCCAGGCTCAAAAGTGGGAAAGCTCCTGGTTGGGACTCCATAGCTCCTGATCACTTGTTGCATCTATGGCCAGGTGTCTTGTCCATTCTGACTGTCCTGTTCAATGCAAGTATGAACCACTGTTTTCTGCCAGATGATTTGATATTTTCCCTGCTGCCGATCATCAAGGACAAAAGTGGCCCATTGGATGACACATCAAACTACCGAGCAATAGCTCTCTCTACCAGCATATCTAAAGTGCTGGAGCTCATCCTTGTAGAACGGCTAGAGCCGTTTTTACATACAAATGAGGCTCAGTTTGGCTTCAAAGCCGGACACTCCACCACCCAGGCTACATATGTTCTCAAGGAAACTATTCACCACTACACCAGGCAGGGTAGCCCAGTCTATGCCTGCTTCTTAGATGCCAGCAAGGCATTTGACCGAGTTTGTGATGCAAAGCTTTTTCAAATACTAGCTGACGGGGGTGTCCCGACAGCATACCTCGGACTTCTAATTACGTGGTATCGGTCCCAACAGATGGGAGTGAGGTGGGCTGACAGTAGATCAGAACCATTTTCTATTCAGAATGGCATCAGACAAGGGGGAAATCTCTCACCTCTGCTGTTTAATGTGTACATAGATAAGCTTTTATGTGATTTGCAAAAGACTGGTGTCAGTTGTCATGTTGGACTGCACGCTGCAAATGTTCTGGCATATGCTGATGACATTGTTCTGCTGGCCCCCACTAGGGAAGGACTTCAGGTGCTAGTTAGGTCGTGCGAGACCTTTGCAGCCTCAATGGATGTGAAATTAAATGTTAAAAAGACTGTCTGCATGATGTTTAGCCCTCAAAAACCATACTCGTCATCACATCTGATGTGTAACCAAGGGCCACAAGTACTCCTCTGTGGAAAACCGCTTGTGTGGGTACAGAAGTTCAGGTATCTGGGGCACGTAATTGAGTGCAACCTGAGTGATTGTGCAGATATGCAGAGGACCAGACGCGCATTGTACTACCAGGTAAACATGCTCTGTGCTACGTTAGGATATGCAGACAAGCTCATGCTAGTTAGGCTGCTTAAGATATACTGTACCCTCTATGGGTGTTAATTGTGGAACACTGTGGGTGTGAAACGAGCTTTTCGCGAAGTCTGTATAGCCTATCACTCCTGCTTGAAAAGGCTAGTCAAGGTTCCTCGCTTCTTTTGCAATCATGAAGTGTGTCTGCAGTTTGGAACTCTGCCATGCCACATGCTGGTGGCAAGTAGAAAGCTTTTATTTGTGCTTAGCCTCATGTACAGTAGCAATGCCATTATAAAAGCACTGCATGAGAGTGATGTAGCTCGGTTGGGTATTATTGCACAAAATCATGTTCGAATTAGGTATAAATATGAACTTGTATCTATGGATTTATCAGTGGCCAGTAAAGCTGACATCAAAAACACATTTAGGTCCCGGCTGGAACGAATTGTACTGGAAAGAGCAGATCAGGCTCATGTGCATGACCCAGGGTAGAACAGGACAGGTGTGGCACCCTGTGGTTGCTGTCTCAGTTTGGTTGTGCATTGCTGGTCTGTATGTATGAAGTCATTGTGTGTTGTAGTATGGTAGCCCAGATACATACCTAGAATGGTGCGAAATAAAGGTAATTATTATTATTCATTATTATTACCTATGGATCAGTAAATTTGCAATTGCAGTTAATATTTAAATTCTTGGAATTTCTTCTTTCATACAATGTTTATGGACATGGTTAACATGAGGTGACCACTGATTTCCTCTGCAAATGCATACTTTTCAGTTGGTAGGCAAAAATAACACAAAAAAAGAGACTTGGAGTTGGGTAATATAGCATAAAAAAGGTTCAAAAGAAAGAAAATTGAGTAACATAAACCAACCTAACCTAACCTAGCCTATGCAAGAAAACAAAATTATTTCAAATTTGGTAATTCTCATACCATTTTTTCTAAACAAAATTATAATAAAAACCTAACCTGCCCCAGTCTGATCTGTTTTTGAAGAAAAAATCACATTTTTAATGGGAGAACTCCCCCCACCCCTCCCCAACAAAAAAAAAAGAAGAAGAGAGAAAACTTCCCAATACAGATGCTTTAAAGTGCAATAATACCAATTATTGATGAAATATGGTGGAATATACCACTTCCTGAACAGTGAATAGACAGTTAATGAATCATTAATTACAGTGAATCAGTGTAAATATGTCGTCCCTCTTTTCTGGCTGTGCCACAGTGCCTCACAAAATTATAAAGTTTTTTGCACAATCACATGCTAAGAGTTTTCTGAAAACACTGTCTTTCCAATGTGCAGTCCAGGTATTTGCTGCAGTATCTCAGATGGGATTTGTTCCTGAAGGAATTCCAGGGCCAGGAGATTCACAACTTCCTTCTCAAAGCATGTAAGCTTTATATACTGCAGTCTGACTGCCATGCTTGTCAGTCTGATAAAACCACTGAGGAAGAAATGGATGAGCCACACCCTGAATCATCTCATTAAGGTATGTGAAATGCTCCCAGCATTAACTTACAAAATTGTGTATTTACTCAGTGCCATACATATACCACCATCAATTAGTTGTGACATCAACTGCATTGACCACCACCAAATGAAAAGTAAACATTTGCAGAGAAAATGAGAGATCACATCTTGATCTTGATCACATTCACAAACATCATATTTTAAAATCCAGAAATTGAAAATTACCTTAGCCTGTAAATGTTTTGCAGGAGCATTATTTAGGTAGTGCCTAAGTACTTCAGTATTATTCAGCCTAAGGTAACCACAAGGCAAGTTTTACACACATTATACAACCATAAGCATTAAAATGGGCTAGGTTTGGTTAAGGCAGGTTGGTTATTGGTTTTACGACACGTCGACCGTTGAGTCATATAACGTCGCCAATCTCTCACGCTGATTGGTCGCGGGCGAAGAGTAGCGAAAGGTGAGATTCAAACCCACAATCCTTTGATTGCGAGACAAGCAATTTATCCCTAGACCACTCGTCCCCGGTTAAGGTACGTTAGGTTAGGCTTCTTTGCAGGTTGGAAAAATTTGAGAAAAAGAAAATTGATTTTTTAGTCAGTTTGTTTTTCTTCAGAAACTGTTCAGGCTAGATTAAGTTAGATTTTAGTTAAACTTTTTTGTCAAGAAGAAAATGTGAAAATTTTCAATATTTTTAAAACAGATTTGTTTTCTTGCATGGAAGGTTTGGCCAAGTTACGTTATGCTACATTTCTTTTCTTTATTTTGAATGCTATGTTTTATGCAAATTACCTAACTTAAAGCCCCTTCCTGGGTGATATTTTGCCTCAGATTGAAAAGCATGCATTTGCAGAGGAAATGAGCAATCACGTCATGATAAGCCAGTGATAAATTATTTGTAAAATATGCCACATTCTGAACACTCAATTAACATCCTTTCTGAAAAAGAATGTAGGTACATTATTCTTCATGATATGTGTTTGTGAAGTCTGCATGCTTCATTTCTAACAGTATATCACATAAAGACATAGACATAAAAGATCAGTGCAACTATGAGCCACAAGGGCCCTTCTTGGTTGCACTTGGTACACTGAACCAGTTGCCCACCAAATCTGTCAATCAACCTACCCTGGAATACAGAAAAACAAGCCCCCTATTCTTATAATGATTGTCTATGCCATTTTTAAAGATGTTAAGTGTGTTGCTACTGACAATTGTTCCTGGAAGCTGGTTCCAGTGTTCTACTACCCTGTTGGTGAAGAAAGACTGTCTTAACCTTGTCCTGCTGTGATTAACTTTAATTTTGAATTGATGACCTCTAATTGCATCATTTCTGTTAAATTCAAACATTTCCCTTAGATATCCCTGCTCCTGACCATGAACAAATTTAAAAACCTTGATGAGATCTCCTCTCAGCCTTCTATATCTAAGTGAAAACATATTCAATTTCTTCAATCTTTCCTCATATGCCAGGTTGCCTATACCATTAACCATTTTTGTTGCCCTCTTTTGTACTCTCTCTAAAAGCCAACAATCTTTCTCATAACTAGGGGACCAAGCTTGGACACAGTATTCCAAATGTGGCCTGACATATGCACAGTAAAGCTTCCTGATGACCTCCTCACTTTTGTATGACACATTCCTCTGTATCGCCCCAAGCATTCTTAGTGCCTTCTTCCTGGCTTCTTTGGTCTGTTCTGATGCCCCCAATTTTGTGTTCAAAATAACACCTAAGTCCTTCTCCTGCTCAGTCACAGATAGTACTTGGCCATCCATCAAGTATGGCACCTTCATATGCTGCCTACCTACATGCATGACTTTCCACTTATCAAAATTAAACTTCATTTGCATTGACTACATGCAAGTATCATGGTTATTTTCACCATTACAGATCATAATGCATGAACATCTCGTAGCACAATTTCAGGTGAAGAAGTTGCCTTTGATGTGGTCAGTTGCACAATGCCAGTTTATAACACAGAAATTTCCATTGACATTGCTAATTTAGATATCCATAAATTCAGTATGTAAAAATAAGTGAATAAAGTATATTCATAAGTATAGTATGGACACAAAATTTAATGTAAAAGACCAAAAGGGATTTAATCATAACTTTCAGGGCAAGTTTAGCATCTTACTGTGTACTTTGACATCACATATCTAATGAGAAACGATTATCTTAACATGGTGTTAAGTAGGTATCCTACCTAGGTAGGTACACTCATAAACATTGCATGGGAAAAATAAATTCTGAGAAATCACAAATTACCTTAAATTGTGAATTTAGCACCCCTTTGTATGCTTCATGGAGGTGAAATGTGTGTAAAAATTGCCTTGTGGTTACCTTAAACTACAATAATACCAGTACTTCATTGTACATACCAACTGTTTTGATGAAGCCTGGATGACCAGACTAAGACCAAGCTTCTTTGAACTCCCTACCCATAAGTATGTTTTTTTTTGGTGCTGCCTGGAAGTAACCGCATGAGAAACCTCTAAATGTCCCGAATTATTCAACACCCTAAAGCACAAACTTACCATCATTTTGATAACACAAAACCCAGATGACAGCTTTGTATTTGGATATCAAGCATGCACATTTAATTCTAGACAATTGGTGTAACTTTAAATGGACTTAGGAACATAATATTGCTTACCACAAACTTCCTCACCTTCAACATAGATGATCAGCTTTCTGGTTAGGACACTGGACAAGGCTTTCTCAGTCAATGTTAGCTCTGTTGATTTTCCCAGGATATCCAGCTGCAAATGTCCGCAAAATCAGCGCCCGAAATTTTCCTGCCAACCTGCATTGACTAAACTGTGGTATACTCTCCCACACTCTGGTCATAAAAATAGAAAAATCCTTAAATAAGTCCCGTCAGCCCAACGGTATATATCGCCTTCAGCTCATTTATCAATATAAAACAAGGTCATATTATCAGGGAGTATATATGGCGATTACACCGGTACGGGCTGCTATATCGTGACGTAACAAGTGCGCAGATGAGCTGAAAGAAATGTGTCGCAACATGGAAGCCCGTATGCGGGTTTCCATGCGATGTAGCCATGAGTATCACTTTCGGAAATTAATTGAGAGGGGGGGGGGAATTGATGGCTTTTGTTGTATTTTTTATCCGGAGAGAAACGCCATCTGTTGAGAAAAACTCGTTGAGCGTGGAGGGGGCACATCCAAACTCGAGCGTTCTGGAGGGGATACTCAATAGCCTCAATGGTTAAGTTTCGGTCTGATTGTGTGGGGGAAGGGTTAAGTCAATGACTGGGGGGGAAGATTAATGATTGGTGGTCAGCTTTCCTTTTAGCGTATATAAAGTGACACCGCTGGATGCTTAGGGCTTTGGTTGGAACAAACAGGGCCTCCCCTTGCACATTAGCTGGGGAGGATCATACTCCCATACTTTGACAATGCATTGCCTTACCTTCACTGGGGGAGGATGGAGTCTGATGTTCTACAATGCCCAACATCTAGATAAACTATAGGACCACGCATTTTCTGTGCAAATTCTTACTTTTCAGTTCGTGAGCAAAGTAACACCAAAAACAACTTTCCGTTAGTTAGCATACAATAAAAAGTAATGTTTAAAAATGAAAAGTCCAGAAAATAAACTATCCAAAATTTCGAACAATTTATGTTCTGATTATTTTTCGAAGTGAAAACAGAACCTAACCAAAATCAACCTTCTCTAACACTAACTGCCTCAGAAGAATACTTTCGAAAATTTCCTTTAAATATTTCACAAATTTTGGAACATGTTCCAACTTAAAAAAGCCTCCACTAGCCTAACCAAACTGAACCTAATTGATTTGTTTGCTTTATGGAGACAAAATGTGTGGAAAACTTTTCTTGAACACCTTAAAGCACAATAATACTCATTATATTATATAAATATTTTCTTCAGCAGACCCGATGAATGTTGGCTGTTGAAATCGGATGAGTTTTTAATTCGGAGAAAATGTTAAATTGGCCCCCAAGCCAAGCATTGGGATCCGCTCCTCACGGACGGGTACAGACGTCTACAAGCCGTCAGGAACGTTCGAGGGCCCTCGCGTCTAAGGACACTTATGAACATCTCTGGGTTCTTACGAACGTATACGAGCCCTAGAAACGCCTACGGCCATTATGCGCATCAGCGGACCATTACGAATGTTTACGGGCCTATTCGAACGTGTTTGGGACCTTTCAAATGCGTGCGAGCCCTTGCGAGAGCTTCATACGGGGCCATACAAATGTTCGCTTAACCCATTCCAAATACTGCATCAACGATTTTCCCAGTGAAACTTTGACTTTCTGCACCTAGATGTATGCTTAGACGGTCTGCATTCCTGGTTTATAACAGTGCCATGCTAACTTACGAGTTTCAGAGGGAGGGGATCCAGTGTCCCGAGCACCAATGAGGATTTCTTTTTGTTGTTTTTCTAAGGAAGATAAACTTCATTTCTCCAAGAAAAAATAAAATCCTTTTCAAATGAATTGGTCGAATTCCGAAAACTGTCAGACTTGTTGGCTTAGTTCTGGACACCTTCGTAAAATCCGCATCCTTCTTGGAGAATTCCGGGCTAATTCCCTGCCAATAATGCATGTAAGCAGTGTTCTTAAAGGGAATAGACGAGAAGTACAATTGAGAACTAAACGAGTAGCGCGTCCAAGAGAGGAAGCTGGACGCCGACTCTCCGTCAGGCTCCATAGATTTTGACTCAATGACAATTTCAGATTTTAAAGATCTTTGGCTTGAATGCGACAAAATTCCTGACCGCTGGTCCAAACCCCGAACAATGTTCTTGCTGCACCGTGACGTCCACGACAAGTTTAGCGTGATAATCACCAACAAACCGAGACGCCCTGATATCGGAAGCACAACCTATTGCTGTGGAAGTACGGGTTAATTCCGGTGGGGGGGGGGGGACGCACGCGGGACAGATTCGGTCACAGGTATGTACATGGCCATCAACATTCTGACACAGGCCGACAGCCGTGCCTTGAAGGATATCAAGGTCGGCGATGTCGGCGCGGTGCCCCCGGCAGTCGTCCCGGCTGCTGCAGTGGAGACGTGTAACGGCTGACCGCCGCCTCTCAATGTCAACGTCTGCGCGACAGGCGGCGGTGGTGCCGGCTCCCGGGTCACGTTGGCACGGTGCCGCCGGCTCCCGAGTCACGTTGGCACGGTGCCGCCGGCTCCCGGGTCACGTTGGCACGGTGCCGCCGGTTCTCGGGTCACGTTGGCGCGGTGCCGCCGGCTCCCGAGTCACGTTGGCGCGGTGCCGCCGGCTCCCGAGTCACGTTGGCACGGTGCCGCCGGCTCCCGGGTCACGTTGGCACGGTGCCGCCGGTTCTCGGGTCACGTTGGCGCGGTGCCGCCGGCTCCCGAGTCACGTTGGCGCGGTGCCGCCGGCTCCAGAGTCACGTTGGCACGGTGCCGCCGGTTCTCGGGTCACGTTGGCGCGGTGCCGCCGGCTCCCGAGTCACGTTGGCGCGGTGCCGCCGGCTCCCGAGTCACGTTGGCGCGGTGCCGCCGGCTCTCGGGTCACGTTGGCGCGGTGCCGCCGGCTCCCGAGTCACGTTGGCGCGGTGCCGCCGGCTCCCGAGTCACGTTGGCGCGGTGCCGCCGGCTCCCGAGTCACGTTGGCGCGGTGCCGCCGGCTCCCGAGTCACGTTGGCACGGTGCCGCCGGCTCTCGGGTCACGTTGGCGCGGTGCCGCCGGCAGTCGACCCGGCCGCCACGATGAAGACGTGTGGCAACTGTTCGCCGCCGGTTCGCGTCACCTCTCGATGTCGACGAGTTGATGGATCACATAGTACCAGACAGCATAAAGAGCAAAATACCAAACCAATGTTTTATTGTTTGTGCCGTTTAGTACTAAGTAATTATGACTGGTGTACGAACTATTATGATACAAAGAAACAATTTTACACAGGCCAGACCATTTTCATTTCAACATAATTCGAGCCTGGAGTCTTGAGCGTGTTGATCTCAATTAACCTTGAATGACCTTCCATGGTGTTAGTGTCACACAGTCTGGTGTTGGCCGGGACCGTCCCTCCTTAACAAACAAAAAAATGCATTGGATCAAACAAGAAATCTGGAGATTGTCACCACGCAAAGGGATATATTTTCGGCGTGCTTCGCGCACCGCAACCCGTCTCTGTTTCATGCCTATTTGTGTTTGTCGAGCCCTCTCCCTTAACAAAATCCTGGCCGCACCACTGGCTACTCGCATTAGTAGGTGGTGCTAGATTGATGAAGATAGTTGACGAAAACGAAATTGTAAATCAATTGCGTACAAAATTATTACTTCAGGTCGAAATTTAAAGATATTTCCAGACGTCTTGACTAGATTGTCTTCATCACAGAAGCAAGATCTAGGCAGTAACTGGAAACGGTTATAAGAATTTCTGAAAATTATGATCACATTAGCTTCTCGCACCTCCGACCCAAAGGGGACGAGTGGTCTAGGGGTAAGATGCTCGTCTCGCAATCGAAAGATTGTAGGTTCGAATCTCACCTGTCACTACTCTTCGCCCGCGACCAAACGGCGTGAGAGATTGGCGACGCTATATGACTCAACGGTCGACGTGTCGTATAACCAATAACCAACCAACCAACCTCCGACCCAAAAACCTTCTCAGAATATAACGAAGCCGTTGACACAATGCATGTTAGATACATGGATCGAGATGCGACACATGGGTCAAGATAACAAATACAAATATGACCACAGCCTCATTTTAGCCAGGGTCAATATATCGGAACGGAACTCCCATTTTTCTGATCAGTTCACCTGTAATGCTATGGTTTTCAAAGAACCCTGCCGATGTGTTTGTTGTGGCATCAGTGGCAATGTAGGCTGCCTCCAACGCTCGTGGCACAGCTTCAGAAAGGTTGTTATGAATGGTGACTCTCTCTCTGTCTAGTCCGGTAGATGTCCGGCCCTGTCCGCGTGAATTACCAAAACATTAGACGCCTTGTAATTACGTAGGTCTACCTTATGCTCCTTGATTCTCGTTTGTAGACCTAGGTCAGTTTCACCAGGTTGTTCTTTTTCACATGTATACCACATGGCATCTTGTAAACTATGCTGCCAATCTTTATTTGCTTTCTCCCCGCTCTTGAACTCACGAGCTGAATTTTTTTTGCTCAAGTACTGTAGCGACAGAGACTGTGGGATAAATACATTTTGCGATATGCTCAATATTTTGAGTTACTGGTCGATCTAAAATGTATGGTTCGTCAGTCTACTATCTTCAGCAATCAGTCTCTGCCGACAATTATAGATGTCGCTACTCGCAAGCACAGGCGTTTGCCGGTAGCCACAACAGTAGCCATATCATGAGTAGATGAGTATGCTTCACAAACTTTTTGTCATGAAAGGCCATTAACATTAAGATTAGTACGAAATGGCCAGGATCACTTTTTTTTGGTGTGACGAAACGAGAAACATGATAGCGTCAAAATGTAAAAAGCAGACATACCACACCTCGAAGACTGGTGCGCAGGTCGCCGCACCTACCATATCAGATCATCCTGAAATATATTAAGGAGAATCATAGAGACTAAATGTGAAGGTCGGTGAACTGAATTGTTATCGGCCCGCCGATTTATTTATATTTAGTTATAAATTTGCTCCCACTGTCCACTGGGCCGGCTTGGTAAAATCCATGCTAAATCGAGCTTGTTGCGTAGACCATGAAACCACAACCACCTGGCGTCGCAATTCCAGTATAAAGACATTGCCTTAACCGGATTTAAACGGGCCGCCAATGCACTGACTCAGCACAGATAACCAGGGTTTGAACCCACAGCATTTCATTCGAAAGCATAGCCGTTCCCTTGGCTCGGCACCTCTTGTAGCTGACAGATGGTACTAAGAACAGCCTTGGGCTATTTCTATTTCCATTTATTGGATGCACCAATCAGGCACGATTTTAATACACTGAGTGATAAAATGTCAGCGTCCTTGACATAGCCGATCATAGAAGGTCCAGACCGCGCGCTCTTGCTCGTACGTTTCAACAGAGTAAGGTCGCATTTGCCTGATTCTGCCGATGGCCTCTTGAGGCGTCAGGTCGTGGAGTGCCAGCAGGTAGCAGGCGCACATCACTCCCGTTCGTCCGCGTCCCATCCGACAGTGAACCGCCACCGCCTGGGGGATACAGTCGGGTCAGTGTACTGCCCCGCCCAGACACATGCTTTCAAACATGGACATTGACTGTGGATACCGAACACAATGTCCCCTCGACATCTCAACACGAACCGACCTGTTGTCCATCAACACCTCAGCGCAAGCTGGCCGGTGTCCGATCAACAAATGCACGCCCACTGGTCACCATGCCAACGATGCTTTAACACACACCGGCCGGTCAATAATTAATCGACACCTGCACAAATAAAATATCGATGTTGATATATTAATGTCGACCCAAACCGTACCTACTAATCCCGCTTCGCACCACACAATATTCTAGATAGCTTCTTGTATGCACTTCTTTCTCCATCCCATAAACTCGAAGTGACTAGAACTGGCCGAAGAAATTCTAAGCACCAAACACCACGCCATAAAGTTTTATCTCTTCCTCTCTTTACAAAATTATCCAAGGTGTGGTGCGTATACGTACCACCTACATTACCCAAGGTGTGGTGCGTATACGTACCACCTATATTATCCAAGGTGTGGTGCGTATACGTACCACCTACATTACCCAAGGTGTGGTGCGTATACGTACCACCTACATTACCCAAGGGGTGGTGCGTATACGTACCACCTACATTACCCAAGGTGTGGTGCGTATACGTACCACCTACATTATCCAAGGTGTGGTGCGTATACGTACCACCTACATTACCCAAGGTGTGGTGCGTATACGTACCACCTACAAGGTTTTTCACGAGAGCTGTCCTTATACACGCCTTATTTGAAGTATAGAATAACGAGCATACATGTCAATTAGCAAATTACTATCGACAATTCTTTGGCATTTCATTTTGCATTGTACACTTGCAATCATTAATCAATGAGGGTCCAAATGTCAGCATCTCCTCTCCCCGGCCATCGCAAAATACTCGATATATCACGGAACAAGAAGCCTTGGCACTTCTGGAGTTTGGTGTAGCAACGGAAAAAAACATTATTTTGTGCAACAATGTTTTGGACACGCTTCCAGATATCGCGACGAAAAATACAAAGCTGCAACGCCTCTAAACGCCCGGTGTACAGACAGGTTTAAATCCACTCAGGGCCTTGTGCGGCCAAGACGTTGCCTGGTTTGCGACATCCATTCTCTCCAGATTTGGTGCAAGGAGTGGAACAATTCCTTACACTTTTCCAGATGCAGACAAGGCATCTCAACCTCGCCACCGTGGCAGAAGCATTCGGTACATCTGTGTAACTACCTGGAGGACTGTGATAAAATATTTAGAAGTACTGAGATAACTAAGGCTAAGACAACTGAGACATAAGGTGGTATCCGTACAGGCTGCTTGCCGGCCTACATCCTCAGATAGTCGCACAAAGCAGCCAGAGTGACATTTTGCCAATGGCGTCTGGAACGGCTGGTGGCGTTTGAAGAGAGTGATATGAACCGATACAAAATGGTTCGTCGTTAGCCATTTACCCACACGACAAGATAAACGATATTGAGCTCCATGAAACCGTAGCCTCGAAGTCAACTGTGAAGTTCAGGGGGTGCGAAATTATGTGTTGGACGGCCATTATTGAAGGGCGGATCCTCCTCCACTGGTTCAGCCCCAAAGCAGCCGTCAGCAGTCAAACCCATCTTGACGTTCTGTAGGGGGTGGTATCTGCCGTCGGTAGGGCATTGTGTGTATGGAGGGGGCTGTGGTTGCGGTTTCTCTCCGCTTATGCAAAATAAAACCAAAACCAAACTGGGCTGAATCTCTCCTTTGCTTTTAGGCGTCAGTGTTTGTGTGTTGTGTTTGGTTCCAAATCAACTCCACCACCCATTCCTCCAATCCAAGTCGGCTTGTGTGAACTGCCCTCCCTTACACGCATTTATATGTTGTGCGAGGTCAAGGTTTTAGAAACACCATGAAAACAAGTAGTTGCCACTCGCTGAATTAGTATGCACCTAATGTTCCGGAGAAGCTAAGGAATATTATTCATTTTCATCAATTTGAATGGCTTATCCCCAGTCACTAGCGGATCCAGGGAGGGGCCATTCCGGCCATGCCCCCCCCGAAGCGCTTAAAAGGGGAGCCATAGTGTCTTTTGCCCCCCGAAACCAACGGAAGTAAACTAAATTGAACTGCAGTAACCTTTGCCGAGGTTAAAAAACAGCGTCGGAATGAAGGAATCTCCAATTTAAAAGGTATTTTTTATAATTGTTTGGAAGTCAATATAGTAGCATAGTAGATTCTGACACATCGAGGGTTCCATGCTGCTCAAGTTCTGCTTACAGCAAGAGTTGACAAAATCGTATCCACCAGTGTGTACACGTGCACGAACGTTGACGTGGTACAAGACGTTGAACGTGAACGTGAACGTTTTGGTAAACAAGAACAAAAATCCGGTAACTTAAAAACGGTGGAGGTAGGCTGTGGCCTACCTCCACCGTTTCTACCGTACCTCCACCATACACAGGAAATTATGTTGTCATTAATTTTTTTTTAATGGGCCCCTTTACCCATTAGTGGTCGAAATCCGGTGCTTTTAACTAAAAATAGTAGGATAATGGGCACCCTCCAAATCCGTTCGACCCCTCCCCTGATGCAATTCCTAGGTACGCCACTGGGGAGGGGGAGGGGGGGCTGACGCCGAAAACCGAAAGTTGCCCCCCCCCCCAAACCGGTGGGCTAGATCCGCCAGTGTCCCCAGTTGAGGCTTTTTGGTGCAAATAACACTACAATTTTGCACAATGGTACCATATGAATTAGGTGCCTGTATTGAGCACCACGCGGCTTCCGTTAGTTTTCAACACGCGTGCTCTCGGATCGTGTGATTGCCATCTGGCAACGGCCACACCGAACCAAGGGACCTGCCTCACTCATTATAGTAACCGGTTTTATGTATTATTCCTGACGGCGGGCCAAAGCTGCATTGCATATTTTGTGAGTCTCCTTACAGCTCCCAGACCGGTGATGCGGCCCTAGCTGCGCACACGGGTACCCGGCGAGAGTTATCCAAACGGCGGCGGGAGTTACCCAAACGGCGGCGGGAGTTACACAAACGGCGGCGGGAGTTACACAAACGGCGGCGGGAGCTACACAAACGGCGGCGGGAGCTACCCAAACGGCGGCGGGAGCTACCCAAACGCGGAAATGTCGCACTAACCCTCTTTCTTTGAACAAGGATTTGGAATATTCCAGGAGAACTAATGTGAGGGAAGTTGGTCAATCTCAAAATAGAATAGATATGGCTCGGAGCAAGAAGGCTACAACTTGAAATGGCATGTTGCAACTTAAAACGCTGTTAAAAGATTCCCACGTGCGGAAATGCTGCCGTGAACTTCGTTTGGTCCACAAACATTGGAAGTACTTTATGAACTACTATTGGCCCGTACCCGGCTTCGCCCGGGTTGTAAAACGAATTCATGTAAATGTAGGGGTGGCGGCTCTGCCGTCGGTGGGGTGTGCGGGTGGTGGCTTCGGTTGGTTATTGGTTTTACGACACGTCGACCGTTGAGTCATATAGCGTCGCCAATCTCTCACGCCGATTGGTCGCGGGCAAAGAGTAGCGACAGGTGAGACTCGAACCCACAACCTTTCGATTGTGAGACGAGCATCTTACCCCTAGACCACTCGTCCCCGGGGGGGTGGTGGCTTCGGTGGCTTGGCGGGTGTGGGGGTGTTTCGGTGTGTGGGGTGTGATGGGGTGTGTGACTGGTGAGGCTGCGTGACAATTTGGGCTGTATCTTTACTGAGAACACTTTAGCAAGGCTGAGCATGAGCTGACTCTTGACTTATACAGGGCTAATTAAAACTGAGCTAACTCACTCCTTTGCTGATTATACATGTGTCAGGGATGTGTTGTGCTGTGTTTCCCCGCCACCTCCACCACACATTCCCCAAACCCCAGCCGGCTTGTTGTTGTTTGAGGTACCGTCACTAACACGAATTTATATGTGTGCGAGTCAAAGTTTTGGGAACACCATATAGGTAAATGAGTGCGTCTAGCCAAATTAGAAAGATTACGTTGTATTTAGAAAAGTAATGATAAGGCAATTTGCCCTTGGTTGCAATGAAATGTTCCTGGATGGGACTTTTGGATGCTAATAGTAGTATAATTTTGTACAATGTACCGCACGAAATAGGTGCCTGTGATTGAGCCCCAAGTGGCTTCCGCTGGTCCTTAAAGCTACCTAAAGCACATTCATTCTCCTCATTCACTTCACATTCGCTCGTCTCATTCATTCTATCCTTATTAATTAATGAAATACTTGGTCCCCAAATTTTGCTCCCCCCCCCTCCCCTTTCAGCGGTACACAAACACATGTATCGACGGATCATTGCTCTATTTTTTGAAGGTAGGCTGGCCGAATATGTAAATCTTCCACTGCCATCATAGCTGGCCTCGCCATTGTTGACAGTGTTCCTCGCCTGGATGAAGGCTTAATGCTACGAGGGGGGCTCATCGTACTGGCTCCGAGGGCTTATACAAGTGCTCTGGTATCTTTGACTGACATACCCTAGTTTTTAATGAAAGGTCGGTGCCGCGCCGGGCCTTATCCGCCGTATACTGATACTGTGCGACCAGGTGAACGTGCTCACGAGCGGGCACGGATCCCTACCACGTTGGGCACGTCCCCTGGCCGTCTTTATAACCTAGCCTGCCCTACCCTTTCAGCCTCGGGGCTAATGGCACGCCAAATCCGTCCGACCTTCCCCCCCGCCCCGAAGGCTACACGGTTCCGTGCCGAAACGTATAGCGAACGGGGGGGGGGGCGGACTCACGACCTTGCAGTGTTTTGCTTTAACCTAGTGTTTGGCGCCAAACTCGACGGACGCAAGGTGGGGCTCGACAGCCCATCCGACCTTGCATACTGTGCCCGCCCCCAGCTGCGCTACTGGATCACAGAAGCCAGCGGGCTTTTGCAGTCAAAGAACCAGAGCATGTGCTTAATGCCCCCAAAGTACACGGTCATCGCACCCCTTTTCGCAATTGGACATCATCCAAACGCATATCATATATATTTATATAAACAACATTAATTTTCTAGTCAAGTTAAAAATTGGCTTTGACACTCATTACCCTTACCCGAGAACATTCAGTTCATAGGAGAACGGCTGGCAGGTCGGCTGCTCGCTTATATGTGGATTTACTTCATATGGCAAATTAATATCGGGCACATATCTAAACATCATGTGTGAAACTCTTGTGTCGGAAAGTACTCACGGTACTATCTACACCTCCTTGTCGGCTGTTGGTCACCTGGTCAAAGCGAAACGCGACGCGCACCCCTCAGCGCCCGAGGCACAGCCGCCATTTTCGGTCTGGATGTAAATACACTCTTCTCCACCCACCTGAGCGCCGAGGTATTTACTATGCTGCCGGTCCTGGGAGGGTCGTATTCCTTACGCCATTCATTGACGTTAACCCCCACGGAGGGTCACTGACTCGGCCATCGGCATCCGACCTCAATGCTATCTGGGTTATCACGAAAGTTAGGCCACTGAACACACGGCTGGATGGCGCCCCTGGAGTTTTTGATTTTTGAATTAGCTTGCACCACGGCGGCTAGATAGGATATCACTTCTTTATCTCCGGTAAATGTAAGGGTCGAACGCTTTGGACGAGGAGGGAAAAACATGGCTATTGCAAGCACAGTTTTCAACGTGCTAACTGTCAGACCGAACGATAATCATTTTCACGATCCATTCTGGCCCGGTGGCGGTGGCAAGGCGGATGTTGCACATACAGTTTTCAACGTACGGCATATTGGGCTGAGCGATGGTCATTTTCACGACCCACCCAGCCCAGGGTCACGAGAGGATGTGAGGATCCGATGTGTGCACAGTACCCCTGGTCGTTAGTGCAAACTATGCCCCTTTCTGTATCCCAAGTATTACCTTTCACCGCTAATCCTGCACGTCAAAGGCTGGGCAACTGCTCCGTGTCTCCGCTGATGCCACCACAGAATTTCTATGCATAATCTAATATATTTACATTGATATACACCGCATCACATTACGTCCACGCACTGCTTACACACACACTACTCGCCATCTCCCACCTCTCCATTCTTGCACGCGACATACTTCCTCCCCATACCTACATACCCTGCCCTTTTATAAAATGCGTGCGACGTCGGCGCCACCGGCCGTGTCACACATACCGCACACATCACATAGTCTAATTGCTCCCCCCCCCCCCCAAGATGGGTCGCTCCTTTGAACAATGAATTAGGTTGAGGGGGAAATAGCTGTGATAGAAAATAGGCCGGTTTGGAAGAAGGAAGGCATGGCAGGCCGATGGCACTCACATGTTAGTTGCTCGGCTGGCCTCTTCGGTCGTCTCCACGCTGCCTGAGCTCCGTGAGTGAGAGACTGCCCGAGTACGAGAGTCTCCGAGCGAGAGCGTCCCCAAGAGAGTGCTCCAGCGCGAGCGCGTCCCCCGAGAGTGAGCTCCAGCGCGAGAGCGTCCCCGAGAGAGTGAGCTCCAGCGCGAGCGCGTCCCCGAGAGAGTGAGAGCGTTTTCTCTCTGCCTTCCAGTTTTTCTTCGATGGTTGTAGCCCCGCTCCTCCACTCTTGGCCACTCCCAGGGCTCCGGATTTTATTCTTTCTCTTGATTGGTGGGAGTGTTTTTTTTTCTTTTCTTTTTCTTCCCCTTAGGCCGTGTGCATGGCCACTGACTTCACCGGTGTCACGACCTCACAGCTGGCCGGCCTTTCTCCTTGTGCCGATCGGGATCGGCTTGTCATGAAAACATTCTTGTTGTTGACTGGTTGGGACGGGGTAATTAACCCGGGTACGACGCTTAATTGCTCCAGAGTTTTCGCTCCCGCCATCAATCCGCGCAGGTGCGCGCTGGTCGGGTCGAGTCGCGCGGATAAAAAAAAACACGCACGCAGTGAGAAGGGACAGCTGGTGGCTAGGATCTGACCGGGCGTCTTGCAGCCTGGTCGGGTATGAAAATATTGAAAAGTGCATGCCGAAAAAATGTCAGCTTTCTTACATAAACTGGTAAACGTGTATTGTACATCATCAGGTTTGGCCGCATGACGTGCACGGGCAACAGCAAGGCGACAATTGTGTTGCTGTGGTGTTTCTTTTTTACGCAATATAGCCTGCCTCTCTCGTCTCTCAGTCAAACGCTGTTCTCGTTGCTCAGCAGTCTCGCGTTCGCGATGAGCCCTGTTACGTTTCGCAGATGGTGTATCATCCTTAGGCATTGGTTTCTGTCGTTTTAACATTGTCGCATCACTTCGCGGACGGACACATGCACTCGCCACCACTGTCACACGGCGACTGAGGTAGTATTGATATGAGTCATCGCGGACATCGGATATTGTTGTGACGTCACAGGAATACTCGACGATGATTGATCGAAGTGTCAGTGTGTCGACCAATCAGGAGAGAGATCCAAACAAAACTCGCCCTTTATATAGTAGACGTTGGGATAAGAATTTGTAAAAATCAAAATTAAGAGCACGTCTAAGCCTGAGTGAAGAAATTGGAACACAAGAAGCTTGCAGCGAAACGTTGCTACGTTTCCAAAAGCGTGAAGATCGGGCTGGATCGGATCGGACCGAGACGGACAATTCCGATAAACATTTGCGTCATATACGCAGGAGTAGGCTCTCCCGGCGACGATGATTACGCCAGATGTCCTTAGGCAAAGGTGCTCTACTCATGGCCATCAACATCTTCTGAAGTCGGTGATATAATTGGATGTGCTTTGATAAATAACATTTTGTTACCCCTCAAAATTAATTATAAAATGCGTTCTGTTGCCTGTAAGAAGCTATGCAGTCAAATTGTGGAATATCTGGGTCAGGATTACACCGCGAGATGCATCTCTCAACTTCAACACCAGCAAATTGAAGTTACCCTGGACCGTGGCCTTGACTATGCGACTGACGACCAGGCCTCCCACGAAATGACTGACTGCCCGGTGACACTCACAGGCCACGGGACTCGCCGCGAGATGACGCTCACCTGCTGCTCGTGAGTGGCCTGCCTGCAGATGGCCACGAATCGCTCCACCTGCTCCAGACTTGGCGGCTCGAACTCGTCCACGTGCAGGCAGGTGGTCTGCAGGTGGCAGGCCGCGCGCGGGTGCGGCGGACACTCGGACGACAGGGTGACCAGGTGGGTCACTCCCACACTGCTGAGGTAGAGCACGTGGTCGAGATGGTACGGCTGGGACAGCGCTGCCAGACGACCCGGCACCACCCACGAGAAGTTGTACGGGGTCGTCAGAACTCTGAAATGATGGCTCGCTATTATAAAATTGGTTGTTATGCGGGAGGATTTTGAAATGACTGTGGTCACATGCGGTGTGTGCATTTGGGAAGCATTCCGCGGTACTTAATCTACAATGGAACATATATTAGGGAGGATGCAATTTAATTGTTACGATATATCCGAACGAAAATTGTCAACAAAACAACAAATCGGATGAAAGTAAAACGGAAATCGTCGGAGGACAAACTACAGAATATAAATGTGGCCTTTAAAAAATAAATTATGCGACTGTTACCAGGACATGAATTTATATTTTAAAAAGTTGTGGAATGGAATTTAGAATCATACTGTATGAAGTTGTAGCGTGTCAGGAAAATATGCTATCCCGTTCAACGGTTGCTATTTTACGCGACAACAAAAAATTAAGAGCTCTTCTATTCCGGGTACCGTATAGGGATCAACAATACCTGCTGGACAGGCCAAGATGTAGGACAATTAAAGGCCAACAAGTTTTCGGTCAAAGGGTGGCTGATGAACGGAATAGGCTCCATGCTGATGCGTTGCAAAGTCCCTCATTTAACTAGCCCGTCTCGGGCAGGGTGTCATTTTACGCCCCCTCCTAAAGTTTCCGGCGGATGACGGAAAAACGGCGCACAATAGCGCATCGAAATTTGGCATGCCTTTTTCGCCTCAGGGCGTCAGTAAGGGCCACGAAGTTCGGCGTCTGGGCCGTGATAATATCCGCACCTGCCTGGTGACCCACACAGAAAGGCTTGCCACCAGCAGGTGGAATTTGGTGCTGTCTTCTTGAACTCCAGCCACCCGAAGCGCACAGTCCATATGCGTCGGCTAGATATCTGTCTTCTCCGGAGAAAGGAGAAAACTGTGATAGCTAGAACGCGGCCAGCTGCTGGCTTGCAGATCAGCAGAAGTCAGGGGCAGATACAGGGGGAGGTAACTGGGGTCATGTGCCTCCCTCTCATGGAAGGTGGCTGCTCCTCCAGCAAGGAAAAGGTGCCCATCCGGGAAGGCTCGAGTGAACCTCCCCTATAATTTTTTGTGTCGTAAGCGCCCCTCTGAGAGAAAAAGGCGCCTCTTCAGTGTGCTCGAATGGACCCCCTCGAATATTTCGGCCAGAGGCTCCCCTCGGAAGGAAAAGATACCCCTCCAGGCAGGGGCGGGTTCACAAATTGTCATGAGGGTAACTTGGTTTCTGGAGGAGCGCCTCTAGCTTTAAAAAAAAAAAATGGAGGAGTGGGGAGCACTCGGTCCTTCCAGGACTTTACCTTCGAAGGTGCGCTTCTGGCCGAAAAATTCGAGGGGGCTCAATCAAACACACTGAATGGGGGCCTTTTCCTTCCAAGGAGTGCCTGTGGCTGAATAATTCGAGGGGGATGCACTCGAGCACACGGAAAGGGCGCCTTTTCTTCTGAGAGGTACGCCTGTTATTGAAAAATTCGATGAGGATTCACTCGAGCTTTCCCGGCGGTAGGTGCACCAATTTTCATTGGGGCACATGTCTTCAGTGCCACCCCTGTATCCGCCCCTGCCTCCAAGTACCTTCGCAGTGGCGCGCCTCGGAAGAAACGGTGCCCCTTCAGCCAAGTTCCCCATGACAATTTCCGAATCCGCCCTGGCAAGAGTCCCCGGAGCTGGGAGGGCCGACGCGCTGTGGACGTTAAAATGTTGGGTTTTGAAAGTTACTTTTTGGCACATCCTCGCCCTTTTCGCTGAGCTACAACATGGTGACTCGATGTGACTACCCATGACCCGATGCGTGATCTTCATAATGGGGATAACTATATTCCGATATATTTTTGGCTACATGTGTGATAAAATACCTTCTTTTTCTTACCCATCACTTGTGCTATAACGACTACTTTGCTTATTTCGCAGGCACGTTCCTACTTGGGGAGTGCTGACGCATAGGTATTTACCATATAAGACGTACAGGACATAGAAAAAAGAGAGACATCAGAAATGGATACTTCTTAGAACAGCTACAGAGAACCGCAAAATAGTACAGAAGCAGAAAAACATTACACATGCAGTGCATTTAGTACGCGATAAACTAAAACCACCTTAATTCAGTGATACCAGCGAATCAGACAGCCAGACAGATAATGGTGCACATCTGATGCCTTCTGTACTTAACTGCTGTTATTCCGGCCTTCTCGTTCGCAGAAACAACGCCGACCGAGTTCTACCGAGTTCTTTTCCTAGGCTTGTGAAGACGGCTTGTGCAGTCTCACACCGTCAATACGACTTTAAGGTTGATAGTCAGCAAGTGAGCGTCTGTAGTAAGACAGGCAGCATGATGCCTGTATTAGTCAGGGCACCTGCAGGTGTGCATCTGCAAAGATTTCGTTTGACGTTGGTGACGACGGGCCCAATTCCATATCAACATTTGTTCTGCTACTTGAGTTTAGAAACACTACGAGCCATAGACCGAGGTCCCCTTGTACATTGCTCACGAAGGCTGCTTCGTTCCGCCACATGCATATTAGTGGGGCACTGGCACTGGTAGCGGGGTTGAGATCACAGGGCTGTAATATGATCGGTTACAGGGGTGTGATGTGATCAGGCACATGCATTTGTACATCTTGGTGTTGTAGTCCTGGTGTTGGTGGGAGACCGCGGCAGATGGCAAATGACGGTGGCGTTCCTGAATACTTCTGAGTTGTGTGTTATGTGCCCTCAGATTATTAAAGGCAGATGCGTTGTATAATTTTCTTCATCAGGGAATTTTTGGAACAACCATCACAACTTCACATTCTCATGCCAAGTCACTAGAATGTGAAAGTCAGAAATGGCCTCACTTCATTTAGATTGTCAAATGTAGCCATACTTAGCACGCATTCTTTCACAGATGTTTCTCAGACAGCGTTCACCTTACGTGTTCACACTGGCTGTTCAAGCAGAATGAGCGAGCGTTGCGAGCGAACGCAGTGATGCAAATGCTAAAACCCACTTAGTCTCTCTGGCTTAGATTTTGAAGGGATATCTTGAACTGGACCTTTTTTCAGGTGATATTGGTTTTAGATGAACTAACGTGAAAACAGTGAGTTGGGTAGATTTAACTGGCAACTGCACTTGATAAGGATTTAATGCTGCTATTGTTTTCACCATCAAAGAAGAACACTTAAATATGACGTCACATCGATTAAAAAGTTATATATAATAAATAACTCAACATTCAATATTGAATGTCCGAACGCAGTCCGCTCCAATGTCTCAGTTTGTGTAGTGCATGTTGGTCAATAAGACCGGAGCCCTCATTCCCATCCTGGGCTTGCTTCTGTGTGCTTTGCCCACAAATATTAATGATAATAATATATTATTAGTTTGGCATCACGCATGGTGTGGGTGAGCTCGTAGATTGTAAGGTAGCTTTGCTCGTTGATATGCGAGCAACGGAGGAAAGGTGGTTGTTGAACTCTCGCGCACGAATAGAACGGAGCATTTCGAAAATTGCATTCGCTGTTCTTTTGTCGAGCTTTCAATTGAGTCGGACAAATTTCTACCCCTTAATTGATACCTGGCTTTCTACCTGATATTAATTGATACCTGGTCTTGTGTTTTCATCTTCATCTTGAGCATCATATCAAATTGCAATTTTATCCTATCAGCAGACTAAGTGGTCTAAATCTAGCATGCAAACATAATTGAGGACAGGGTCGATCAACACGCGCGCCGGAGGGCCTCTCACGTCCCGCGCACAGGAGGGGGGGGGGGAGGGGGATTCGGCCCCTGACGCTAAGATTTCGGGAACTACTAAAATTATAGGCGCATCATTTGGAGGGTAGATTACAGATGTAATTGAACTCGGTTCAGCACAAATGTAACGACCCTAGATCAACACCTTCAGGGTTAAATGAGGTAGAGATCGGCCGCCAGATAGCGCCGTTACTACCGCACCGAAGAAGCCTTTGTGTGGGCGCGAATGATCAATTCTGATCGAAGCGCCCTTAAGCCCAAATAACTAACTAACTAACTAGGAAGCCTTTGTGACCTTGAACACTCAGCGACCGCCGCCAGGTCGGTCGATTTGGCACCCCGCAGTTCTTATGCTTACTGACGGATTTCTGTTTTTGTTACATAGGATGCTCTGATCTATTTTTAACGAAGTCACAATATTACATTACAATATCGCCGCCAGTTTATGAGATAATGTTTTTTTTTTTTAAAACAGGAGAGGTGGGCGGATTCCGGTCCCCCTCCGGTGTGCGTGTTAAACAGCCACATCTCATACCTACATCGATCCTCTAGCACTTTGCCCCCCAATAATTTTCATGAAACAACACCTATGTTCACGGCTGTCTTCGATTATACTATCGCTGTCACTGTCACTGCTGTCCCAGGCTGCCATGTAGTAGGTAAAACTCACGCGACATATGCGTAGCTCTCCCTGCAGCTGATGTCCGCTGTCTAGGTGTCCAGGCGCTACTGTGAACTATGCTCAAGCACGCTGATAACCGACGACTAGTCACTGACGTGTGAGCCCGTGCAATGTGTCGCAACCGTACGACACCCATCCACTGTCCTGCCATCTGCCGGTAAGTAGCAGTGGCTTTAATGGGCCTGCTGTCCGCTGGAGGCGCTGCTGAACCCGAACCCCTGCCATATTGTACATCCTGATCTCATCCATGATTATCGGGCTTGCCACCAGTGATCGGCTCACTGCAGTGTGGGTAGTCTTGGTCATAACATCCCTTAAGCCCGCTTCCCTATCGTTATTCTACTCACGATGACATATGCACACTACTAACGTAGGTATTATGCACATTCTTCTACACTTCTCACGATAGTACGTATTTTGTTTATTCACGATCACGTCACGAGAGCACGATATCAGTCAAACCAATATTGGGTTCACGTGCTTGTCGTGTAAATAAAATATAAGTAAAGAACATAAGACAGCACGGTTATATTAAAATGTACAGAAATTATAATCATGTATTTGCACAGAGGAGGGCCAGTAACTGGTTCACCAGTGAATCTGCATCTGAATCCTCTGGTGATTCTGCGTGTGCACCTGCTTCGATTTGCCTCTTGTTTTGCTCACCTCGTCCTAGTCTTTGATGACGTGATCTCCTTCCAATCACCAGGCCACAAAAATGCTTCATAATGCTGTTATACGTTAATCCAGATAATTCAAAACCGCTGTAAAGCGTGGGGGAAGGGAGAAGGGAGGGGGAGAGACGTTGTCACGAGGTACACTTGCTGGCTTAATTATGTTTCGGGTACCCAGTGACCATGAAGGGGCACTGGGAACGACAGTGTACCTCTTCACGGCTGTCATTGGCCGCGCTGCTAAAGTGAAGCGGCGCTGTTATAAACCGCGCCGCTTCACTTTCAGATTTTTCGCAACTGTCTACTAGGATGACCAGGGGTCAGTGTTCAAAGACAGATCACGTGATCAGGTGCCCTGCAGCCATGAAGTGAGACTGGTATACACTCGACAACTAGGGTCTAACAACAAGAGTCAACAAGACCGTATACAGCACGCCTTCCTGCCTTTCAGCTTCAGTCGGACAGACGACATTGGCAGTTCAGTGAGCCGGCTGCCACTAGACCCTTGTCGACAAGGAACGATTGATCACTATGCATATTTCGGAATTCAGTAACACAGAGTGCACAAGAGGAGCTGGAAGAAGCGCATTTGCCAGCGATGTAGCGGAAGTGGGAGGGCAGTAGCCGGAGAAATTGTGGTCACAGTAGTGGAATTATTACGAGCAGGTCACTTACGTGCCAATCCAATTATAAAGGCTGTTCACACCTAGCGTACTCTCGACGCACTGTCGGAATCGTCGCAAAGCTAGCGGACAGTTAACATGGGGCCCAATGAGTCTGCCGATTCTGCCATTGCGCCGGCCTTGCGTCAGCTGTCTGCCGAGTCCTACAAAACGCTGGCGATTTCCGAGCGGACAAAGTTGGGTTTCTCAACTTTTTCCGCTCGGCGCACCAGCGGCCTTGACACAAGGTCGACAGACTGATCGGAATAAACTGCGGTCGCCATATTTGCTGATCTTCGATTATATATTTGCTGCTATATTTGCTATATCTGCTATATTTGCTGATCTTCACTGGTCTGTCGACACGTCGAAATTACGCCCAGTGCGTCGGGATTACGCCTAGTCCGTCATTGCGCTGGCTTTTTTTGCGTCGAGATTACGCTAGGTGTGAACAGTCCTTAAGATATTTCTCGACGTGTCGACTGTGTTGCTTTCATCAGAGAAACGGTTCGAAACATGGGACACACATGGTTCAAAACCGCCTCGCTGTCGAAGACAATACAGTAGAAGCATCGGAAAACATGTCTTTTGGTAGTGGGCTATCCATATTTAGTTCCATTTTAAGATGTGTCTGACAGCAAATACTATCTAGCATGTTCTTACATGCGAACGGTTAACTTAATGTCGTTTCAGTATGAAATGCAATCGGCCACCAATCAATATTTTTGTGAAATCACATTCGGTGGTTCCAAGATGAAGCACCATTATGGTTTGGGCTGCGTATTTTAGATTGCAGCATGGGCTGGGCAGCATAAAGAATGCCCGATGTGGCCGGTAAATACATTTGTTTGGGACCGAGGTCGTTCGGGAATCTTGCACCTCGGAGGAAGTCCACTGCAAATGTCAGATGCGTCGAAGGTCCTGACAATTTGCTCCGGCGCAAAGCTGGTACGAGGTTTGTCATGTGCCTAACTTTTGAGGAATGTCCGGGTGAACAACCAATCAATCTACGTAGGCCGAGATCGGTTCTTGGATGTCATAACGTGAATAAATCATCAGGTTAAACAATTTCCGAATTTATACCGCAATCTCGCATCCCACTGGGGGCTAGAGTATGTCACTATGTCAACCCCTCAGGCTTGGGCGTGCTGAAGCTAGGTATATCTGCTCCTTGAATACGTTCGCATCATTTCTAGCACAGGTCAAGTCATATCAGGCACGGATATGGTGACATTTCAATGGTGGTATTTCATAGAAGTTTGAGAGCACCCTAGGTGCAACAATAAACGCACATAAACTTCCGTCTACGCAGTCGCTCGATATATATATATATATATATATATATATATGTGTGTATGTGTGTATATCTCTCTTCTTCTTCTTTTTTTTATCTTTCTCTCTCTCTCTCTCTCTTACACACACCCTCACCTCGAGGCGGGACACCGTTGCTTCCACTCTAACTTGAATGAACTTCTCGCCAGTATTTCTATGTGTGTGATTGATTTACTGCAGTGCAGTTACTTCGTGAATCTCGATATGGCTGAACCCCTCTAATATTTTTTGGTTCCTTCCGATTACCTAGCAAAGCTTTCGCAGCAAAGTTTCAACAACATCTGGTAATTTTCGCTCGGCGCTTCCACCTTTGGGCATATCTGAATCCACCCCGACCAAACCACGTGATATCACTACATACTGTGTTCAGCGCGTTCTGCCAGCCAAGCCGGGTCCATCGCAGCTTCACTCCCAGCCTGCTCGTCCGACAGCAGTCGGCGTCGACGATCACAATGTATTTACACGTCGAGCTACAGGAGACATGGCTTCGCGCGCCCGTCCGCGAACAGCGGTACGAT